>DWFO01003509.1:0-12223 GCA_018246595.1 Mimoniades nurscia nurscia | reverse complement strand
AACACGTCAGGGTTGTAAGAATTGGGGTTTTGGGCACTCAGTGCTCTCTGCCTATCCTTAACCCTGGTGACACTATAAGATTTTTGAAATTTAAAACTACTACCCACAATTCTACCAAGTTCTCTGTTGGGTAGTTACATTTCTGATCCTACACTTCAGGCGAACTACGAGAAAGAAATCAATCTTCCGATAAATGTCCACGTTTCAGCTCCGTATGGTATCGTGGCTTAACATCGTCTTAATGCGAATTCAGAGCGGGGCCTTCGTTGAACAATATAATACATATAAAAAAGAATATGAATAACATTTTTCTCAAATTGTTTCAATTCACGACTCACATTGTATAAGACAAGTCAAATGGTAATAAGTAAGTTTAGTGATAAGTCAGTGGTGTATCAAAAATAAATAAATAAAAAATAAAATTAGAGCAGGGTAGTAAGAACTAATGGAAGAGATTACGTACTCATTAACTACACTATAACATAAAAGATGTATTCTGATAACATACTAGAAATACAAACATACTAGATGTATTCTGATCCTCTATATCCTGTGCCATTTTGAATGTTTGTAATCAGCTATAGTTATTTTACGTACTCACTTATGATTTATCGTGAATCATCTTCCAATTAATTCGCCGTCACAAAAACAAAAAAATCTCGATAAAAAAGGCTTAGAAGTAGTTATTATCTGACCCGCTGTTTCGGTGACACGGCAGAACAACAAACAATAACAAACGAAATATCTATTATCTAAAGAGTGAATGTTACACGTGTACGAAAAAAAAACCGCCCGTCCCGCCTTGCCAAAACAAATAACAAATGACAAAAAACAATACATCATAATATTCTCAGATTACAAGCCGAAAATATTGTTATTTGTTCTATATTTCTGCTAACCTATTTTTTGCTTGGTGTCTTGACATACTTTGTTATTAGTTAGGCTGTAATAACAGTAACAGTGATTCTTTATTGAGCAACAAACTTGTCATATGTATACAGTAAAGTTGGATATATACTTTATATAAATGACTTTTCCCTCCACAAAGTGATGTGTGGTGAAAGATGAAAAGTCAAATGGATCGGGCGCAAAAACACACACCTACATTATAAACTACATATGTCCGTATGCAATACCTAAATGCTATGTTAATAACAGAATGTTTACTATTCTCTAAACACTTAAAATAAAAAATGAATACCTACTGTATTAAATCCATCTAGTTTAACAACCGGACTTTTTAAAAAGATAAATTGTTTTTTCCGTGTATGGATGGAGTAAGAATACATTCCCCGAGCCCGTGCCGGGATACTGACTATCGTAAGAAGCGAATAAACCTTCAAAGAGAAAGTAGCTATCCAACACATTCTTGTATCGTTCCTGCAAATACTGTTATAAACACCCATATGTATGTAATGTCTAAAATTTAACTGTTGCATTGGAGCATAGAAACGAAACGTTAGGATTCTAACGAAGTAATTACATATCATTAATTGTTGAGTACAATATTTTTCAAACCATAGGTTTCTTGATTTTCTTTTTGTTTTTTTTTTAAATTTTGTTTATTTTTGTTTTTTGCTTTGAAACTTTTCTGGTGAAATATTTTACATAATGAAATGCTTTTTAGTGAATATAAGTTTTAGTGAATATAAATTTTAGTGAATATAAGTGAATATAATATTATAATAAGTAAATGACATTCCATATGTATTTAGATTTCACATATTATTATGCATCCTATAATCCAGAGTACGAAAAATGACGTGAATTTCACATTTGATTATTTGCAACTAAAAGCATGTTCACAGGTAACTGGTTCTGAGTAAATACGAGAATGGACTAAGACTATATTCAAAATAAATGTATATCTACCGTATATGAAAATAGCACCGGAGGTCATCACAAACAAAACCCCAAATCTATGTAATCAAAAGCAATGTGTTTACCATTAGCCGTGAATAAATTACCGTGGTATTAACAATAATTACCTCCGGTCAAATTTTCCAATGATCGGTTAATTCATACAAGATAAATAACATTTCAGATGCCAAAGTTATCTATTAGAAACAGACCTTCGAGAGTCAGAAATTGAATAACGCAATAGTGGCTCTATTCAAACAATGCTTTGTGTATTTTGTATAGACACTCGCAATGGCTGTAGAAATACATCGATATAAATTGTTTTCGAGTTATAATTATCACGTTTCTAAGAAACAGATCATCAGAATTTAGGTTTACATTTAACTTATACTATCATACTCAATAGATATGCTGTAAAAAATACTTTTTAGGCTTTAAATAATTTCTGAACAGTTAATTGTTATCGGCATCCTTTGAAGTGTGCAAC
This sequence comes from Mimoniades nurscia nurscia, assembly GCA_018246595.1. Taxonomy (NCBI): domain Eukaryota; kingdom Metazoa; phylum Arthropoda; class Insecta; order Lepidoptera; family Hesperiidae; genus Mimoniades; species Mimoniades nurscia. The sequence goes on along the minus strand of DWFO01003509.1, from coordinate 9,876 downwards.
TCAACTACTCCCTTAAGCTCCGAAAACTTGGTCGGACTAAATATTGCAAGGATTGGATGAGCCATGTAATATGGCTTTAAGTCTCGTCAATATTACCTCTTTTTTTAATAGGAGACACAGTTCTCTTACCGATACTATACTAGCCAAGGTTCGCATACCAGACTTCATAAATCTCAAAGAATACTATGAAAACGTTAATTTGTTTAGTTAATCTATACTGTGTTGTAGTCGGTGAGTCAATATTTAAACCTCCTAGAATGGCAAGCTAGAATCTAAACCGGTGAGCGATTACCGCTACAGTCACTGCTGCTTGAAGTTTGGATCACAGAACAATTCAGAGCTGTTAGATTTAATGGTCGTTTAGTTTGTGGACTTCTGAATCGTCGCTAAAACGGAATCCAGAATTTAATCAACGGTGAATGCTTAGAGCTTTTGTTGATCTTGTCTTTACTAGTATTTATCCCATTTCAGCTTTGAATGAAATTATGGTTAGTATTTTTATTATTTTGTATGTTGTACCTTAAAATGATGCTTACTGTAGACTTCAAACACACAACTCAAAATTAGGAATATCTGTGTGCAGAATATAATGAATTAACATGTAATAAGTATTAAAGAAGCACCCATACCTACATCAGACATTAATGTGTATAATTTACCTACCTCAGATATGAACATAAGTATGTATATATCTTCACAAATACAAAAACATGTTATGTAAACTACCTCTATATTTGTGTTTCTATAAACACAACATGCAAAACAGAACACAGCATAAGAATCGGTGGTATTATTCCTAATACAGAGATCTGTCCAGACGACCCAGTGTTTTACTTAATTATAAAGAAACAATAAAGGATTCCAAACAGGATTCAATAGCTGATAAAAACTAATAGAAGTAATCACATTTTTTGGCCTACCACGACTAGACAGAGTTGTACTAAGTCAAAAAAACTATTTAAAATTATATTCCTTTACTCATAATTCTATCATGCCCTTATACATACACTCAAGCCTATTCTTATGGACTTGAAGAGACTGTTCTTCAGTAAACAACCTTTAGATTTAGCTTCAGATTTAACAAGAAAACAGATATGAGAGAGCAGGTAACCAGAAAATTCTCAATTTAACTTTACCCTTGAGGCAATTTACTATAATTGAAGCCCAAACTGTTCGTAGCCTATGATTAACATTGAACGAAGGTAGTATACCTATGTGTAAGTACGCTGAAAATTCATACTCTTGTGTTATGATCCCAATGGATCATAACACAAGACTATAACACATAAACACACAAGACTATAACACATAGTATAACACATAAACACACAAGACTATAACACATAGTATAACACATAAACACACAAGAGTATAACACATAATAAAAACGACAGTCATTGGATTATCGTTATTATTATTGTTGAACTTATTTTGAGTGACTGTCGCCTTTGATTTCATTGCAGAACAGATCGATATTATAAAAAGAAACAGTCATCGAATTTACATAACTTTTTCTTGAATCCCAGAGAAGAATACGTTACCGTATTTGGAATGAACGATGGTTATATAGCTAGAAGCCGTGTTCTGAAATCCCCAACGGACATACCCTGCATGGGGATTATGGGTAAAATCCCATGAGGGGTGGCTTATATGTAGCAGTGGTCTTAGAACAACCTGATGATGATGACAGTGGGTCTATCTGATATCGACCGTAGATATCTGTGGGCTGCCTTTACCACTTGACAACGGGATTTAATGTTTTCAATGTACATTATAAATAGTGTCATTAACAAGAAGCCATTTTCGATTTTCAACTCTCATATTTTCGAAGCACAGATTCGTTAATATTCATTGTGATAGAAATAAGATTCGATCGTGCTGATTAATAAATACAAATAGCTAAATTCCATTAATATCATAAGAAATATTTTCTTAACGAATTTCCTCGTAGGTAAGCTATTAATAAATTCGGAGTACTTTAAAGTTACTGTGAAAGGTTTTACTCAAAGCTCGTACTGAATGTACGTAAGTAGTAATATTACTTTAGATTTTCATGTTTTTCTTTACTTGGATTTCATAAATTCCTGTTTCTGCAAAGCGGTGACCATGATTCTGTAAAAAGTGCCCATTAATCTTGTATCAAATATAATGCATTTACTGTTCTAAAATTCAATTTGTGTATTTATAGTTTTATTTACACAAGGACCTATCTGGCTTTTTTAAATATCGAAAAGAGTTTGAATTTGAATTATAAGTTAATACCGACAGAAAAAATCTACTAATGTATACACATTGTGTGTGAGATCAATAAATACTTATTGATCTCACACACAATGCGAATTTGAAAAGTTAGATTTTATGATTAGCACCGCGCTCCCACCGGGTGTCGCGCTGACAGCAATAAAGACATAACCTAAAACACTTGTGATATCAAGTAATCGTCGACCTCAATTCGTGGTGTAGTAAACAGCAATTTGGCAAGTCCTTCAAAATGGGCGTAATCACGTAAATTGAATTCTGCGTAAGATTCGAAGGCAGTCCATTAATTTGGGACAACATTAATTTCCTTTTTACGACTTCAAATGTTTTCGTATCTTGATAACGACTTCACTACCATGTTCCAAGTTAGAAGAGTTGAAAATGTTCTGATTGCCTAACAGAGTAATTTATCCTTTCACTTATAATTCACACCGATATTTTTAAAGTGAAAATATTTTTTTGTGTCTACGTACAACATTATGAATTAGAAGAGATTTTTCGTATTTGTTTTCGTAAAAATTACCACCTTTTTTGCTTTTACAAATGGCAGAAATGATATATTTATCATCATCATCCTACTGCAGTCCACTGCTGGACATAGGCCTCTCCTGAGGGGTTATGCCCATAAGCCCCACGCTCGGCATGAGGATTGAGCATCAAAATGTATATATGTTTATAGAAGATAAAAATAAAATATAACCATTTTTCAACTTTTAACAACATAACTAGTCAACTTATGATATATGGCAGCGGGCAAGATAAACTTTTTAAAGTCACTACTTATTGAAGTTTATATTATGAAACACTAGAATACGTAAATGTCAGGAACTACAGTTCACTTTGCGGCGTCATTCTGATTATTGCCTTATTCTCATCAGAGCCTGAGCTATTTCAACTAGGCAATTGAGAAACGACGAGAAACCCATAAACATGGCGTCACTGGTTTTAAAGTTCATACGTCTCATTGATAGGTCTGATATGTAGATCATAAATAGATATATCTTCGTAAAGAGGCATAGAACTTTATCGATCGACTTCAATGGACAAAATATGATATACACCGTGTGTAGTAAATTTGAACCAAGCCGATGCTACGCTGAAAGCGTCTAACATGGCTTAAAATTGTGAGGTACATCCGCAAAGGGATTTAAGAGCACCAACTTTCATGTGACCCGTATAAAACTATGTTTAACTTGCCATGTGAAACATCAGACTGACAGAATCATATTTTATGCAGGAGTGCTTATCTCATAGTAAAAACTTACATTATAACCCGCTAGTAATTTCCTTGTGGATATATTAACACTAGGTTTACTAAGCCGATTTGACTCATTTAAAATGCTATATAAATAGATATAAGAGCCCTAGCAAAACATCGTTTACAAATGAACTGTTTTTGAAGTGCTTTTTCTATAAAGATTTTTATTGTATTTAGTACAAAGTGTTATCTAATGTTAATACATACATATTTAAATGCATCGTAAGGTCACTGTTATGGGAAAAATACCCTCAGGGAAGGTCTCTATCTAGCAGTGGATTCACACAGGCTAATGATGATGATGTGTGTGGGTGTGTGTATATTTGTGTGTGGCTGTGTAATGTGTGACACAGAAAACACAATTATAATAAAAGGCAGCTTTGTTTACAATCAAAACCGCACCAAATATAACCAGTCTATAAAAGACTTATTAGTTTTATATTGTCGATAAATTATTTGTCGTTATTCAAAACAAAGCCTGGTTTTCGTCAATATTGCGACTCGATTCTGGACTTTGTTACGGGCTTTTAACAATGTACTCGTATATTGAGACAATAAAACGCTTTGTTTTGTTTGCTTACCAAGGGTCGCAATCTCCCAAGCTTTACATTGTTTAATTTAATTAAATTTATGCATAATTTATTACGTTTATCATCTTTACACATATGAATACTTAAACAATTATCTTTCATAACTAATGTTAGTTTCGGGGAACATTTATTTGAGTTACATGTACGAAATGAATACTGAAGAGTCATATAGCGATTTTTGTGAAGGCCGTGCAGTGATGAAGGCTGGATGACTGATTTACTGGAGAAATAGACAAAACCAACTCGTATAATAACACAAAAAAATCGTACTCGTAACGTACGTCGTTACGTATTCACTGCTAAATACGAGTAGGTTGAAATTGGCCACTAAGCAAGGTACTTCTAGGCGCCTGAATGCGACCCTCTAAAGATATTGGTACAACAAAGTTTACAAATGTAACGCGCTAGCGAATATGCTAAGTACCACTTTGACTTCTTGAAATATTAAGGTAAAAGCGTAACACCACGCCTGTAATCCCCGAAGAGGTCGGCTGCGGCCGATAGTGTAACACACTCCCACGTTTCACCAGCTCACATTAGCCTTGAAATATAGCTAGCATTACATTGTAACTTATTTAATCCATCAGGGTGTAGCTAGAATATTATAATATACTCAAAGGCCGTACGTGTAGCCCATAATATCACCCGATCTTGTATTCCATTTGGTAACACCCGAACTCAAGTTAATGTCTCGATTTGATGGCCGTCGTCCGTCGTAGCCGTGGCAACGAACCTAGTACCTCGAACTTGACACTTTACGTTCGGTTATAATGTTAAAACATGCTCAATGTGACGCGAGTACGGTTTATTGCATTCTATAATTTGAAACCGATGACTCTAATATACTAGAGCACTTGTCAGACACTGATTATAGCTTCAAAGTTTCCCAGGCATAGCTAAACTATATTGTGCTATAATTTAACATATTGTGCTATAATTTATGATATTGCCAACTAACTACAACAAGCCGCAGCTATACTATAATATACAGCCATTATCAGTGTTGCCAGTTAAAAACAAAATTTCCAACTAGATTAGTTCCTAAACTACCGAAATAACGCAAGTGACTCTTTCTAAACCTGGCTCCTTCATACTTCATCAACTTTTCCCATAAGACGTTAGGTAACGATGCAACTGTGACCACTCAAAATAAAATGTACATAAATTAAAAAAAAAACTAAACAACATGCTTAAGGATCTAAATTATCAATACTAGTGCTTTGGTGGTACATATCGACTAAGTCTACGTACAAGAATAATTTCTTATAATCGTGTTTGTCCTGGTTAAGACATCAGACTCATAATATAAAAATATTGTATTACTAGTATATTGTAGACGTATATAAGTTTTCAGGCAAATCGGACTTTAGAAAGTGGGTTAAATTTATGTTGTATCATTCGCTTACATAGATACCAGTGAAGCTGTTAACAACGTGTTAAAAATATTAAGTCTTATCTGACATATATTGTAATGTATGAGCTACACTAAGCAATAAAAAAAATATCCTGTAAGAACATTAGTTCTTCTATCCAGTACAAAAGTTTATTGAAACGTCTTACAAACGCATAGAATGGATAATATTACGTTTTGTTAAACAGCAAAATAACAACAGCGTCCGCTGTGGACGAAAGTTACTTGCAGATAAAAGCATGTAGAGGAAAAAAACACATATTCAAGGCTGATTTAATCTGGTTTGTTTGTTTAGTGGTTGGTGAATAACGCTAAACCGGAAGTTGTGGGCATGACTCGCTTAGAACAAATATACTCCTATGTAGGTATGTGTGATAACCGCAAGTGTTTGTTTTGATCCTGGGTGTGAAATTGTCTACATGAGTATGTAACTAGTATATATTTAAATATAACCTGACAGAGCATCACAATGTTATTTAGCCCGAAGAGGTAGGCAGTAGTGTGTAGGTTACGGCTGATAATAGAATCCCCAAGTACCGGCTCAATAATCAAATTCGCTAACCACTAGATCAAAGGGATATTCAAGTATTATAATGTGTGGCAGTACTTACTAATAATACAGAACCAGTATAAGTTACCATAACTTGGGAAACACAAGAAAGATAAAAAAAGAAATAAAATTATAATCACTGCAAAACTGGAAGGACTTATATAAAAATATTTTTATTTAAAAAATGATATCTGTATAGCAATGGAAAACATTCATAAAAATAACGTAATTTACTTGTTCGCAGATGGACTGGAACGCAATAACACAGTCTGCACGTCGCGCCTGGCCATCGTGATTTTAATGAACACGAGCAGTTATGACGTCACGATAACGAGCAACGATGATCCAACTGCTATGAATTTCAACAGCTCGTACATCGGCGGAGGAGTGTTGATCCTCACAAAGACGCTCACCGGAGACACAGTTGGAGTCATCGACGAACCAAAATCAAACAAAACTACCGACATCATCGACATCAAAATAGTCCAAGTCGCGTTTTGCATTTTGTACACCATCATATTCGTGCTTGGAGTTTTCGGGAATGTTCTTGTATGCTATGTGGTATTTAGAAATCGAGCGATGCAAACAGTTACCAACTTATTCATAACGAATTTGGCGCTCTCTGATATTCTACTCTGTATATTCGCAGTGCCCTTAACACCGATGTACACTTTTCTAGGACGATGGGTTTTCGGAAGGCTGCTCTGCCACCTCATGCCGTATGCACAAGGAACGAGCGTCTACATATCCACTTTAACCCTTACCTCAATAGCGATAGACAGATTCTTCGTCATAATATACCCTTTCCATCCACGTATGAAACTCAATACGTGCATTTTTATAATCATCTTTATATGGGTATTTTCCTTAGTAGTCACATGCCCGTACGGTCTATTCATGGGTATTCAGATAACGAATAATAAGACTTACTATTGTGAAGAAAGCTGGCCCTCAGATAGGTCTAGGAAAGTTTTCGGTGTGTGCACCACCATTCTTCAATTCCTAATACCATTTTTAGTCATAGCAGTATGTTATACATGCGTGAGCATAAGATTAAACGATCGTGCCCGATCAAAACCCGGGGCAAAAACCACAAGGAGAGAGGAAGCTGACAGAGATAGAAAGAGAAGAACAAACAGAATGCTTATTTCTATGGTCGCTATTTTCGGCATTTCGTGGTTACCATTGAACTTAATAAACATTTTTAATGACTTCTACGCACAAATGACGGAATGGAACTATTATTATTTGTCGTTTTTCTTCGCCCATTCGATGGCGATGGCTTCCACGTGCTATAATCCCTTCCTCTACGCTTGGTTAAACGACAACTTTAGGAAGGAATTCAAACAAGTACTCCCATTTTTCGAGTCCACGGGCGGCGTCAGGAACAGCTATCACTCAGGGAGAATGCCAACGCACAAAACTGATAAAATTTGCAACGGCAATGATACTATCCAAGAGACTCTTCTGACAACCTCTTTCAACCGAGGACCATCGATAAAGCAACGAATATCGGAAGGAAACGGGAAGAAGGACAACGGAGTTGAGATAGAGAGTATTTTGTTAGAAGACAAAACAATATCTGCCACATTTCACACGCGGAGTGAGAACGTAAACTTACAATTAATAGATGAAGAATCGCAGCTAGCTGAACCCAAAGATTTGGCGCCTTCTCTATAAAGTAAGTATTATTATAGTACATTCTATAGCTTACCACTTTATGATTGTATCATGACTTGTTCCAGCCTTTTCTCGCACAACAGGTTAATAGTTTTCATTTAAGATTGACATTGTCTACTTACCCAAAGTGTTTTCAACTATATCTTTCAAGATATTGCACCTGTAAACGACCTAAAACAGACACGCAATATATATTAATGTAGAATGTCTGTGACTAAGATAAAGTTGGACTATGCAGTAGTTTCTACTTCCATAAAACAAATAACTTTACTCTCCAGTCGATTTCACTAAATGAAATCTATTAGAAAATTCACGTGGGTCTATTGGAAATATTACTTATAGTAAGAGTTATATCAATAAAGGGTCTAAACTTCTAGCTCCTAATACTCTATATGATGTAGCAAGTTACACAGAAACTAATTAAATTGGATCTTAAATTCCCAAGAGCGATAACTGCGGATAAGTTTAATTACCGCACTAGCAGTGGTTACTAAACCACGCAAAGTTTTCTCGACAAAATGATTAAATTTCGATTTTTAAATGGCTTTTGTAAACAACAAATCTTATAATTAGATTGCCTCTTTTGACATATTTTCTTTAATAATTTCTTCGCATTAGTAGAGATTGATTGTTGGCAATTAAATTTACTGTCGACGTATAATATTAACCTGTACCCATTGGTCTTTTTCCTAGGAATAGACAAATAACCTGCACCAATATAAAAATCATGTGCATACGAAATAAATTCGAGAAACGATTTTAACAAATTTATATTTTGAAACACTAACATAAGGTCTTTCAAAGCGTATAATTAAAATATGTGCCTTACCTACAACCCGCAGCGTGCTATCTGTGGCTGTCATATTTTATAACTAGTATGAATGAAACAAAGCTTTCGGGTCTTTGGACAGCGCACTACAGTTGGTGTAAATTTTTTTACCTAGTATAATCATACTGCAGTCTAGAATGCCTCTATCGTAGAATTAAAATAGGGTACGTCGTCCAACAGTCTCACCCACTATTCCCTTGTGGGATGTAAACGTAACTGGTGACTGTTAGGACTATTGCACCTCTCTGCCTACCTGATTGCGGATTACATACATATATAGCGTGATATTACGTACGTGATGTAACTGTAGCAACGAAGTCGTTCAATAGTATGTATGTCATCAGCTCAGTCCTATTTATAGATATTTCTTTTATTTCCCTATCAAATGCACCAACTGACATACTCAGTTGGGTCCAAATGTTATTTTTGTATATTTCGTTTAACATAACGATACTTTTATATTGTTTACGTCTTTGTTTCTTTCGTACAAAAAAAATACACAATATAACGTAAGTTTATTAAACGTAAAACACGACTATAGTAAATTGACTACTAATAAATTAATTAAAATGTTCGTATATAAAAATCAAATATAGTTTTAATGAAATTGATATTGCTTCAATAGACAAATGTGTATTGATTTTTACTAATATATTTTTAAATCCAAGATTTTATATCGATTAAAATTGAACATTCCAATCAATGTTCAATCAGAAAGGTATTCTAGCTAAATTTACATTTATATCGGATTTGACCAAACAAAGGACTAGACAGTTCAGTTATCAGGAAACTAGTGGAAGAAATTAAACTATTTAATTAAACTTCACTAATTAGTGAAGTTACAGACTAATTAATTTAATAGTAAATCAAATTGACTTTACTTGAGGGCTGTTATCATTAATTCTGTTAACATTCCACCGTTAGATGCTAGTGACATTTCATAATGATAAGGGTACTACTACATAAATAAACATCATCACTCCACCGTCCATCACTCCATCGTCTCTTACGGGGTAGGTAGGCATGTTCTACTATTATAACTAAATGCTGGTTGGTAAATATCATATGCATTACGCTATGGAGAAGTGAAAGAAAACCCGCACACTTTGCGCAGCTATACAATACAATACAATACAAAACACTTTATTGCACACCACGTCGACATACACATAAATAACAACAGTAAAAGGACACAAGATTACACGGTGTTAAAAATAGGCGGTCTTATCGCTAAAGGTGCGATCTCTTCCAGACAACCTAAAGTTCAGAACTGAATGAAGAGGAAAGGGGAATAAAAGG
>DWFO01003508.1:0-12226 GCA_018246595.1 Mimoniades nurscia nurscia | reverse complement strand
AAAAAATTATATGACATGAGTAGCTGGTGATCGCAAGACATCAGTAGAGTTTACAAAGATGTACTTTCAAATTACATATTATTAATAAACGTTAACAAAACATCCCAAATTCATTATTTTATTGTGTGGAGTATTTTTCTATATTAAAATATGTATAATTCTCACATACCAAACTGTATAGTCAGATCTAGAATTCCATGACAAATATACAAAAACATTCTATTGGTCGCAATAAAAATGGAATAAACCATTAAGGCACTAAGTTCATTCATTCAATAGGTTATGCAGAATCGCAAATAACAAATTGCACACTTCTTAAGAGGCATACAATACTGAAAGTAAAGTAAATAATAAAATCGTTATTTGGGTTAATATTGTAGATGCCTTTGTGTCAAAGAAGTGGTCACAATAAGTGGTTACATGTATCTGATGTATATAGTCATAAATAATTCATTTCTTAATGATACTGCTTTACTTTGGTCATGACGAATGAAGCAATGTTTTACATAAGAAGTGAGTATGCTATGGCCCTTAAGTCGGTCTTTATATGTAGTGTTATCGCACAATATAATAATGTATATTAAAATAGCTTACAGTAGTTAGTGCACGGGCTGGCTGAATACTGTAGGGACATATGTAATCTTGAGAATTTGTCTCAACACAGAGTATGACAAGACAAGGTACAAACTAGATACACGAATTTATAAAAATATAAACAATGTAATACTGATATAAGATTAATATAATATCACACACATTAGTCCTGAATGGGAATTGAGCCTGTGGTGTTACTTACTGCTGGACCAAGGGGATAGTCAAAAACGATAATTCAATTTAACAATGATAATGTTATCATTGTTTAGTAACATGAGTCCATAAATTGTATGTAATATGTAAAGTTCAGAATTCAAACCATGTTTGAGGCCTGGCAGAATGATACTACTATAATTTCATAACAGTTTATAAAATTGGGAGGCTGATATTATTAGAAAGATATAAATTTCAATATATAGAAATGTGCCTGCCTCGTTGGTCGTGTTTGTTGCGAGTGCGACTGCCGATCAGGAGGTCCCGGGTTCGAATCCCGGGTCGAACACTACAAAAAAATTTTCTAATTGAGATTTTCTAGTAGTGGTTCAGAGTCTGAAGATGTGCCCGATGCATGGCAATAGGCTCACCACCTATTCCATAGTGGAACTTAAAAGTAACTGGTGAAACGTGGGAATGTGCTACATTCTTCTGCCTACCTCTTCGGGGATTACAGGCGTGTAGTTACTTTTTTTTTATAAATAATACCGGATAACATCATTTTGTTTTCGTATCGTATGCGCTTAACGGAATTGTAACCGTAAAACGTGTGGAAACATCGGATGAGGTCATCTCGTACAGCATATACCAGTGTTCATTCATAGCTTTCAGAAGCTTAGATATTACGAAACCAACTCATGATTCACTATTTTACACATCGCCAAATGATTACATGTTTTTAACAAAACATCACGCCTGCAATCCCCGAAGAGATGGCAGAGGAATGTAGAACACAGAAAATGTACAAATTCTAAATTAGAAAATTTTGTGCCCAACCAAAGAATTGAGCCCAGGTCCCCCCGATCGTCAGTCGCACTAACAACCAACACGACCAACGAGGCAGTCAGTTTTTTTGTAATATAAAAATAAACATTAAATTTTAAAAATTCAATTTAAAATAGGTACTGATGATTAAATTTATTCCTAGTTCACGCTACCGTTAAAATAACACCTGATTTAACCCCGTAAAAAAATTAATACCTTCGTTTGTATTCAAACACATAGTACGTTTAGTACCTATAGTTCAAGCCGTTGTCAGGAAAAGAACCTTAACACCAATGTAATGATTACATTAAAATTATGAATAATTCCTATTCTTAGTTTAAATAGATATACCTACATAATATTTAAAATCTATTTACAGATATTGCATAACATCTGTAATTTAGAATACTAATTTTAAATTACAGATGTGTACAATTTATACAAATTATATGAGAGAGAAAGAAAAAAGTACTCTCTAATTTCTTTCTCTCCCTCTCTCTCTCCCCTCTCTCCCTCTGTCCCCCTCTCCCTCTCTCAAATAAGACATCAATAATCTAGAATTATGCTTCCTATTATGAGTGCTCTATCCATAACTGTCAGTGGAGCGAGAGCAAAGTGTAAAACGATTCGGGGACGCCGGCGTTAATGATGAACCCGTTGGCGCGCCGCCAGCCCGTATTGTAACCGGTGATGACCACGTACACCCTATTAATAACCACCACCATACTATCATATCCTACAAGCTCTTGTCTCTATAGCTTTGGTTATGCTAGCAGAGAAACTGTAACTAAATGGTCATTGTTCAATTCTATAACATAACATAATATAATTTTACGCCCGTTTTTCCGCGAAGGGTTGGAAAGAAGAGTGAAGTACTTGCATTGCCGCGTTTCAACAGATATGTTATACGTTTCATGAAATAAAGGAAGGGCGGGGGGGTAGAGAACATATTGCCCCATACACCGAGCACCTGCTTGAGCAATAAAAATTGTAAAGAATAATAGTAACGTTTTGAATTATGTTATGAAGTATAACGTTATGAAGTCGGAATCCAAATTCCTAATGTCAATGTCTAATGCCTAAATCTATTGTCACGCCTATTTACGTAATTATAATATTCTATTAATTCTCTTTACGTAATTATAATTTCTTTGCTAGACAATGTGACGAATTTGTAGCTATTCCATGTGAGGTGAGACCGGCACCTTCGTCATATACACAGCCCCAAAATAGCTACGGTTCTCAAGGCGATAATAGACTCGTATCTACAGCGTGTTCAAGCTACTGCGTTAGTTGAAGCGGAGGAGTTAAACGTAACATAACGCGTGTAATCCCCGAAAAGTTAAGCAGAGGAGTGGTATACACTTCCACGTTCCGTCAGCTAGGTTTACGTCCCACTATGGAAATGCCATGTCGGGTATACATATCAAGAATCCGTGGCACATCTAGAAAGTCTAGTTAGAAATATCCAATTATTCCCCTTCCCCGGGATTTGAACTCAGGATCTCCCGATCGGCATCGCGCTTGCAAACCACTCGATCATCGAAGCGGCAATCAGCTATAAAATAATTTTTAGTTATTAAAATCGAAATAAACTATCTTAAATAGTGCCGAACATAATTTTTTGTTAACATATTAATAAACCTATGTGGGCGTCTACTGGTCGGTGCGTCGACAACGAGGCCACGAAGCCAGGGCAATGAGGAGAAGATCGATCACACCCCGACCCTGGACAACATTCCACGTTATCCTCGACATCTGGCTCTGATTACTCGAGAAAATTACGGTGATTACATAAATTTTAACTGCAATGGTCACCTACTTTTGTAGGCTGATAATCTTGAACGTGCGATCGCATATGTTAATTACTTTTTTACTGTTGTATATTGTAGTGATACTTATAAAAATATTGCTAGTGCATGTTTCGTAACGATGTACATCGATTACACTATAGAGGATATATCCTTAGGTATTACATAGAGCACGGAGAAAAGTTGGTAATGTGTATTTAATTGACGTTAAATGTTTACACAGACGCAAGCCCTGCCGATTTCTAAATCTGATGTTATGAATATTTCCGACCTACTTCATATACGCTTCGAGCGTTAACATTATATTAGGTGTACGATTGTTTATCTCATTGGTAGAATAACGATCGTTCTGCAGATGTATTTTGGTCGCTCTTAAGATTCTAGGTTACATGCCCAACGCTAGGTTAACACGAAACATTCGTCGTGTTTTGTTTTCTGTATCGATCACCACACCTGAAACTGTTTTGTTGCCGAATTTTTAAAATAGTCTAAGTGAGCTCACTTGTTCGATAATTAGAATTTGGAATCTGATCCGTAACTGTCAGTAGGCAATATATAGAAGTGTTACATTATATAATATATATTCATATATAATGTAGAACAAACGGCATAATCCAATACGTCGAAGTGTACAAACTGTCGGATATAGACGCAACTGTGACACATACGTTCACCAACAGATCCAGTAGTACAGTAACGTGAAGCTGTAAACGCTCGCCAATGAACACGATGCGTTTCCATTCGTGTGTCGTTTAAACGGAGTAAATAAAACAATTCAAAAAGAATCGAAACAGTGATAAAAACAAACAATGAGTTCCCGCGATTATTACAAAGTGACGTACAGCAACTGTGACAGCAACAGCAACGCCAAAAGCTCTAACCGTTCGAGACATGCAGTGGACAGTCGCGATGTCCTCGATAACGAAACGGAGTTTAACGCGAACAGATTTAAGTTGTACGACGACTTCACCGCCGATCTCCGGATCAACTTCAATACGATAAGGAACTTCCACGTGAGAAGCGAAGTGGGTCGGAGAGGCGATCCCAACGATTCTGGCGTAGACGTCGAAAATGGCAACCCGCTCCATGACCTTACTGCATCTAATGACAGCGATTTGGTAAGTTTTAATCTTAAGTCTGTCATTCATTTCGGTGAAAAGCTCAAATCATTTATCTCCATCAATCTCAACGAACCTGTGGACTTTGTATTTAATAGGAGACGCAGCTTTTGTTTATACTTGCATGAAAGTTTGGTGTTTTGATGCTTGATGTGCGGAATATTAGGTTTTAAGGTTGTAGTGTGAGTATTTGAGACAAAATTTTGTTGATACACTCAAGAACATTGAGCTAATTTATCATAGACCCCGTAAAATGATACAATAATTGTTTCCTAGAAAAAAATAATTATGCATAATTATTCACCTGCATCTGTTTGTACGAACGTTTGCAAATAATGACAACCACGTGTAGTTGACCGCATCGAATCAATCGCCATGACAGTCCGCATTCACCGGTCGCCGGCGCCGGCCATTGTGCTATAGTAACGTTAACATGTCCCATTGTTTCGTCGTAACGATACAGTCATTCAACAATGCTCAACGTCTTCCTCCCTGCCAATTGGAATAATTGTAAGAATATATGTATATTTATATGTATTTGATATTTATTACTACATTAGAGATACGAAAGAATGGATATTTTTTTATGTTTGTTTATTTTACTGAAATATCTATTTTAAAACGGCCATATATGTAGAACCACGTTTCAGATCGTATGTTCATGTGTTCTATGAACATTGGCATACAATATAAAAATAGCAAAAAATAATTAACGTAACGTTCTAATACAAATAGTATTATTTCAAATTTTTTTATCGGTTTATCTCTATGAGATCTATATTGTGACTCTTCTATAATAAATAAAAGTTTATTATAGTATTACAGTAGACTAACTACAGTCGGTCCGGTCGGATGTCGCGAAACGCATCAAAATATTCGACGGGTAACCGTACATTATCCTAATGGTAATTTGAAAGTGCGAACATAAAGAAATAAATGATTTTGTACGTCTTATTATACATACTCTACTTTCACCGATAGAGTCGCCAGCCTTAATGATTGTGTGAACGTTTTAGCTCTTTTTCTTATGAAACTGTGCCAATACAACGGTAAGCTACTGAATAAGGTACAAACTTCCCACATTTCCCTGTGTACATCAAAAATTTTAATTCTGTTAATAACATACTTTAATTTTTGTACTACAATGACAATGTTCATAAATATTATCACTAATGCGCCAACAATCTACCTAGCGGCCAGTGTCTTAATATTGAATCAGCTATTCGTATAATCGATATTAATATTTCTATCTATCGATGATTCACTTCCTTACGTGCACTTGACAGAATTCGCTATGCGATATGAATTCAAATGCCGTTGGGATCCCTCGTGCTTTGTTTACCGATTCGCGTATAACTGTCCCATACACTGTAGCATATGAAATATAATATCACATAATAGCACATTTTCAAACAATGAAACATCTTCAATTAAAGTCTTAACATTAGCTATATTTTTATTGTTCCTTCTTACTAAATAAAAAAACGTTTCTAATTAACTGTGATTCCATTGCTTAATTGGAAAGTGAACGCGAATTGGCGGTATCTCACATTACTTTCGCCAGCGCCTGAAATGTAACCGGTATTTTTAATGCATCTATAAATAAATAAAAGCGACTAGCAGTAACGTACGTTCAGCGTGACTGCTTTATGACTTACTGGCCTTGACCACGCCAGTAACGCGATTTACGCATTTCGGTCGCATGTTTTCTTGAGCCTTACGTTGCAAACAGTTCCTCACCCTTGACTTCGTTTCTGTTTTGTAACATTTTGATAGCCCTACTATATATATTATTTTTTTATGTTGCAGTTGGAGAACGAAGTGATGGTAGATCCTTGGAGCAGCATGGACTCCTCGAATTCACCATTAACAGACTCCGGACCATCTGCCAGCGAAGATTGTACTCCATCAACCTCCAGCGAGCCCCACCGTGGATCACTATATGTCTCATCCCCCATATCACCGGACACGCGCCGCTTACCTGACCCAAACGATACCAAGTCCAAAAATGAAAAAAGTCATCACTCAAAAACCGGAGACAAAGCGCGTTCCCGGGACCTCACCCTTGACCTAGAGACACTAGAAACAGATCCTCATTCACGCCGGCATTTCCTTGAAGATGATTTTCCGCCGTCCAGATCAAATATCGAATGTCGAATTCCAAAACCTCACTTTTTAGACCACTCTCCTTCTCCTGACGAATTTGACGAACGTAGTGACATCACTAATCCCAACTTCTTGGATGACGAAGTTGACGGAGACGATAATCAAGCACAAAAGAAAACGGGAATTCCACCAAAACGACCAGTTCGAACACCGTCCACTTCATACGCGACGCCAGAAGATAGGCCACATAGATCTAGTTACAGAAGTACCCTGCATTATGGCTTGGAAAACGCAGCGAGATCTAGTGAACGAGATAAAAGGGCTTCTCAGCTATATAGAGGCACCTGGCCGGGAGAGCGAGATGTGTGGACGGGTCATGACTCGGCTAGTGTTCGTAGCTTCTCAAGCAATGGATCTGATTGCCCAAGACCGTCATCGAATTTAGAAAATAAAATGGAATGTGTATGCTCCTTAATTTCTTTACTTAGTTTGTCACCCGAAAACAATGCTGATCTTAGTGGACCTCTATTAGATATGAGCAGATCAGTGGAAAGTTGTATAGCAATGCGACAAGCCGGATGCATACCGTTGTTGGTACAGTTAATACATTCAAAAGTTACAAGAGAAACACGTGATCGCGCTGCAAAGGCTCTTCGCAATATCATACACACTCAAATTGATGATAAAGCGGGTAGAAGAGAAGCAAGAGTATGGAGACTATTAGAACAAGTAAGAGAATATTGTTACGCTTTAGAAGACTTAGTGGAAACTAGAAAAGAAGGTAAAAATACAGTCGAAGATGATACCACGAAACATCCGAGTCAAAGTGTTGCTGCGTTAATGAAATTGTCATTTGATGAGGAGCACAGACATGTAGTGTGTCAGCTAGGTGGCTTGCAAGCACTAGCTGCTTTGGTGAGTGGAGATCAAGCAGCACACGGTAGCAGAACTGATGATAACACCTGCTTAACTATGAGAAAGTATGCAGGAATGACTCTGACGAACTTGACATTTGGAGATGGAAACAATAAGTCACTATTATGCTCTTTTAAAGATTTCATGTTGGCGCTGGTTGAACAACTGGAATCTCCTAATGATGACATGCGACAGGTAGGTTGCCTACGCATTTATGATTTATGAATTAATCTTTTTTAAAGAGTAATTTAATAATTATCTTTGTATTAATTGTAATCAAATGATCTTTGCTTATTTCAGGTCACGGCAGCAGTGCTCAGGAATCTATCTTGGAGGGCAGATACTAATAGTAAACAAGTATTAAGAGAGGTCGGCGCTGTGAAGGGCCTGACAAAAGCAGCGATGACCTGTCAAAAAGAAGCAACTCTTAAATCGGTTCTGTCTGCTCTTTGGAACTTGACGGCACATTGCTCTATGAACAAAGTTGCCCTATGTTCCGTTGATGGAGCCCTTGGCTTTCTCGTGGATATGTTGAGCTACAATTCCCCAACTAAGACCTTAGCTATAGTGGAAAATGCTGGTGGTATAATGCGAAATGTGTCTAGTCATATTGCAGTTCGAGAAGATTACAGGCAAATTCTCCGCGAGAGAAATTGTTTAAGTGTCTTGCTTCAACATCTCAAATCTCCCAGCTTAACCGTTGTAAGCAACTCATGTGGAACTCTGTGGAATCTGTCCGCAAGATGCCCACAAGATCAACAATTTTTATGGGACCATGGGGCAGTGCCAATGCTTAGAAGTTTAATTCATTCGAAACATAAAATGATCGCGATGGGGTCTAGCGCTGCGCTCAAAAATCTGCTAAACTCTAAACCGGGGAAAACCCATATCATTTCTCTAGACACAACAGCAAGAAACATGAATTTACCTGCACTACCTACATTAGGTGCAAGAAAACAGAAAGCTTTAGAACAAGAGCTAGATCAAAACTTAGCTGAAACGTGTGACAATATTGAGCCAGCTACATCACCCAGTACGAATAATAGAGATGAGAAAAATCTGTTTACGGCTACGGAGCGTCAAATCGCTATGAACTTGGAGAGACATAGAATGACTTCAAGTTCGCCTTTGATGGGTACTCTGAGTTCACAAATATCACTCAGCCATAGCGCACATTTAGCTAGCTACTTAAGTTGCAGTAATACTCTTTTGAAAGGGACTCTAGTGACAAGATCCTCTACCGGAGGTAGCTCTGGGAATGTCAATAGATCTGAAAGTAAGGATTCTGTCACAAGTACACACTCTGACTCTGTCTTCGAAAAAGTGATGCGCACTGGTAAAGTACCGGTGCCGACTCCTAGAAACAAAGATATAATGAAAATGGAATCCTTGGGCGAAGATTCCTCAAAACAACTAAATACCGGTGATACTACTTATCTTCGCTATTCCAGTCAACCACCTATTCCTCCTCCGAGAAGTTCCACAGATATGCGAACAAACTACACAGAATCTTGTTACGACGTCGACCAAGATTCTTGCGATCAACCTATTGACTTCAGTAGGAAATATTCGGAGACCAAGACAAGTGAGTCGGAACCTCCACTGATAGAGAAGCCAAAAACATCTGAGCCAACTAAAAAGTATTCAAAAAAAGAGAGCTCGAACACCTTTGGTGATTACCAAGAAACTGATTTGGATCAACCCACGGATTATTCTTTGCGTTATGCCGAGCACCAATCCGAGACCGGCTCTGATATATCAGAGCCACCTGGCCCTTCGGTGCACGAGGATACCATTAAACATTTTGCCACCGAAGGCACCCCCTACGAAACGCCAATTATATTTTCAACAGCCACTTCAATGTCCGATCTTCGTGTAATAGGAAAGGATGTAAAGCCAAAAGTTACACCAAATGTGAAGGAGCACCCAGAAGTGATGACTCATTCAGACGAAAAGGACACATGCTCAATAGAAGATCCACCGAGACACGAGAACAATAGAGCAGTAACAACATCTCAAGTGCCAACGACATCGCGGCCTATACCAGAGAAGAGAGAACTTTTCGACACCAAGTTCAGTTCAGGAATGATAAGTCCAGAAAAACCAGTGAACTACTGCGACGAAGGCACACCTGGCTACTTCTCGAGGGTCAGCTCCCTGAGTAGCCTCGGCGAGCCTACTGAGGAGGACTGCTTGGCGAAGAAGAATGCAATGGCAACGATTAATGTAGACCCGAGTCCACAAGAACAAAGCACCAGCAGCTCGGGAAAAGATAAGGAAGGTATATATAACACTCTTACTTTCACTACGTCTTAGAAAGCTATCACTTTTTAAGAAATAATCAGTAATAATCGGTTAACTCTCCGTAGCTCGGTTTGTGTATGTACCTACGTCATTTAATGCTTTATTCAGTAACATAGTAGGATTGCAAACAAGCTGGAATTTTTGTAAATTACTTGCATCATTTTATTTATATAATAATAGTATTTAACGTAAATTGAAACATACTTTATTATAATGAAAATTTCAAACGAATTTGCCTGGTTTAATATCGGTCAATATATTTTTATTATTAAATCACAAATAGAAAACAATGATAATATTCATGGTAATAATACCTTAGGAGGAATATAAATTTCAATAATATTCAGTACCTGGTAAAGCATCGAACAATGGGTCTAATAGCACGGCCGACAAATTGTACGAATGACTAATGTTAGTCCAAAAGTACGGTGGACTTAAGAAGTTGCAAATCAGCCACGAGACAGCATTTTGTATGAGAATAAAATTATCATAAATTATTATCATTACCAAAGACTAATTTTGATGTCTGGTTTGATTCCGGGACTCAGTTCACTGCACCGGCATCCCGCAACACATTCAAACGTATGTGGGTGTTGATGACTAGCCAATTACTCCAGTGATTCGTTAGTAACCTAACTGCTGAGCTGGCAATTGTGGCTTCGACTCCGGGGCAAATATTAAATGTTTCGTTGTCAAATTGCCGTTTTGTCGTCGGCTGATCAGATGACACACATATAATACACGGCCTCTCGCAGGGTGTAAGGCGGTGACGTTCGCTGCGGAGCCGCTGGATGTGAGCCAGGCGGAGGGCTCGTCGCCGGCACAGCGCTTCGTGGAGGACACCCCGCTAATGTTCTCGCGGTCCAGCTCGCTGGGCTCCTTGCCCGAGTGCTCGCAGCAGGACGACCAGGGCTCCGTGGTGTCTGAAGTCAGGTGACTACTAGTTATGCGACGTTATTGGCAACTGCCTCCAACTGCCCATCTACTCGTTAGCCAATGGTTTGATACAAAGTGCTGAAAGTCGAGCTCAGTGGCGTACTATTGTAAAAACCTATAGCCAACAGTAGACACCAACACACTGATGATGAATTTATTAAGTCCATGAAAACATTCACACACAATATTACGTTCTGGGCTGGAATTTTCTTTATGATACGTTTGTGATAGTTTTGTGCAAGCAAATATGAAACATGCAGTCGTAAGAAAGAAGATGTAAATACAAGAAGAGAGAAGAATAAGTCCGGTTAAGGTCAGTGGAAATTTAGCATTGCAGTCCAATACTAAATTTCCACAGACCGTCGCCTGGACACTTCGTCATCTTCGGGCACTGCTCAAGAAATCGGCGCCGTACGAACAAAAAGCGGTACTATTGTGACATATGTATTTTTCATTTATGTGTTAATTATCGTAGTATACAATAAATAGTCAACTGTTATCATAATCTATGTTGTATATTTACGGAAAAAAAATCTGAACAATAAACACTGTAATTGTATAAAAAGCTATCATAATTGCCCTGTCGTAGTTTAATTGCGCCAAAAAATATGGAAAGTAATTAATATGTCTTATTTTTATAAATACTAATAATCACAAAGTCTACAATTACTTACGATATGGACGTCTTTACATGAAGTATAGGAAATTACAAATATTATTAGCATTAAATCATCATAACACACTCCTTACGCCTGAGAGGACCAAATGCCAAACATTTCTATCCGTAAGGACCACGTGCTCCTTGTATCATCATCACTTTCTACATAAATTCTCTTGTAAAATTACAAATACGTCTATTACAAAACGCAATTCTTTTCTATATGTAAATAAATAAGTGAGACATACAAAAGTTTGGTTCGGTTGGTCGCAGTCGACTGACCTCGGGCTGCATATCGCCCAGCGAGATCCCGGACTCGCCGGGGCAGAGCGCCCCGCTGTCCCCGCGCTCGCGCCACGCCGAACCGCTGCCGGAGCCCGCCACGCCGCCGCCAGGTCTTATTCCTAGTAAATTATACCATTGCTCCCAAGTATATTTCCTTAGCTTGAATAATAATTTCAATATGCTTAAGAGATAATTAAGTGTATAATATTTTATGTTTATTTACGCACACATATGTACATATATATATACGCACATTATTCATATATGCATTAAGTGAAATCTCCAATTCCAAATTAAATGATAAAAATGCTTGGTGTGATGTAACTCCAGCTCCACAATAAATTTAGTTAAGTATAATTGTAATATTCAAGGTGCTTATTTTAAAAGATGCAATAGCACACCTATGGAGTTTCTTTCGCCGCTTCTTCTCCATAGCGAGTCATGTTCCGAAGCGGTGGTAGCATCATTTTGACGTACAAAAAGTGTTCTTATGAACCAATTTTGAATAAATGAGATTTGAA
>DWFO01003507.1:0-12227 GCA_018246595.1 Mimoniades nurscia nurscia | reverse complement strand
AACTAGAAATTCTAGTTAGAAAAATTCAATAATTTTTGGACCTGGGCTTGGAATCCAATACCTCTAAGGCGGTAGTCGCGCTAGCAACCGATCGACTATAAAAGAATATTGAAAGCCATAATAGTTATAATTTGTTTGGATATGTATCGCGTGGTAGCGATGCCCTAACAAAACTATGAAAACCTGCCTTGCTATATTTAGTTTAGATTTACACACTGATACGCCTCTACTGCTGCCCAGGGACTTATGGCCGAGCGTGTCAAGTAGTAGGATATATAGATTTTTTGCTGAGTTAAATAGTTGAGATCCGTAACTGAGGTAGCGTGGGCAAAAAATGGAACCCACGTTTTTGTTTAACAGACGTTTAATAATAGCGAAACAAAAAAGCAGTTCAAAGTATTAGTCTTTAAAGTTTCGGGGCAACCATTCGTGGAAATAATTAAGAAATTTATATGTATGTGTAAATATTTTTTATTTTTATAACGCAATTTTAATATAAAATCTTGCACATAAATATGCACTTTGGTCGTTATGTACTGGATGTAGAATCAATACTTTCTGGGCAAAGTAGATTTCGCATAGATTCTGTCCGCAGTGTTCTCATTGATAGTGGCAAATCACATTGGACTAGTTAAGTTTGTTGAGAAAGGTGACTATGAGCGCGAAGTGGACCGAGCCAAGTAAGCATGTTGCAGTGGCCGCGGCGCCAGAACCTAATTGTAGGTGATGTAAACTGACCTATTACAAACCGAACTCAATATAATCACCTATTATTCGGATTGTGTTGAATTTTCCCATAATATAAATTTATATGTATAATCATACAGATTTTATTAAATTTCTCGTAGAAAAAAAAATGTACTCTGGTATAATGTATGTATGTAAAATTTTATTTAATTACGTATATGTAAATAGTTTATACATTATGAGTTTAGTTTAATTGTTACCGTCTAACGCAGTGTTAATAAATTAGTAAATATACATGTATGTGTAATATTGTATATACATGTAATATGTTTGTATACGGCCACGGTTGCTCGAGCGCACACGTATGCGCGAATGTGGAATTATACATAGAATAAAGAAACGTTCACATTGAAAAGTAACTTGATTTTGTTTGTAAAGTTGAATACAATATCAGATACTTTACAATTTGACTTACCTAAATAACCAGGGCCTTTAGTTTGAAATTTTTTTATACACCCCAAGGAATATGCAAACGAACAGAATTTAAACAATATAGTTTGTTATTCTTTACCTTTATTACCGAACGCAAATTACCCATACAACAATGTTATACAAAACTTCTTTTAGACACAACTACATCACGTAAATTAAACACGCAGTGCAATAGTATTAAGTGAAATTGCACTCACCATGGCAATAAATAACCGTCACAAGGAAAACACAATCTTATAAGTAAGTAAAGCTTCGCAAATTTTCCTTTATCCTACAAAACGAAGCGCGTACCGATTAAACGAGGTGCTCGCGTTTCTCCAGATAGCCAATATTACGTCTCCTTCCCACGTACGCGACTATACCGGTCCGTCTCTTTCACACCAGTCTGCGCAGCCTTCTCGACGTCGCCTTGCAGTCACATATTTTATTTGTGGAGCCTTCCTGCATCCAGAAAGGACTAAAGCCTCCCATGCACAAAATGATCCCGAGATTGCGTTTGCAGAAGCCGCTTTCCAAGAACTGCAACGGGCACTAATATTTAGACAGTCGTAGCGGAGGGTTCGATGGTGCCGGTCGTACGTTCAATGGCAGGCTTAACGTCGTGCCGAGGAGTTGCCAATAATATTCACCCACACACTTACCTGAGGCAATGATTGTATTCTATTTTATGCTTATAGCGCAGTGCGAGCGGCGGCTCGGTGACGATCTCGTTGTAAATTCTTTCACAATCAAATCCAGGAATGCTGTTTTCTCTCCGCTTTCGAATACTTAATAAGTTGTTTAACTTATTCAATGCATATGTCGCGTTATTCAATTGTTTCATAGAATTGAGATATTTATTAGATTATTCAAGGCAAAATAAACTCGGAGTTACTAAAGGTATTTATTGAAACGCATCTCGTTGTAATGACAATTTATCGGTTTGATTTTAATATACCTATTGCCATAACTAAACACAGAACCGTTTGTACTATAAATTAAGAATAACAATTGCTTTTCGGGTATTTTAGCAAGTAACAATTTTACGACGTCGATTTATTGTATACACTCATAACAGTATTTAGTTAGCCCATGAAAAACTAATATTTAATATAACAAGCAAATAGAACTACGATCAATTACAGATAGGTATTATTACCATAAATTGTTGTAAGAAACACGGGCTTTCCCATCTTTATGGTATTGTTGGATCGTTCCACTATAGCCTGTAAGGCCCTAAGCACATTTCCAACACGACTTGTAATGTTTTGTACGTATAACCGCGGTTAAAGCATTTAAAATGAATTTATTTTAATATAGCATTTAAAGTTAAAGGAATTTATTGTTAAATTGGCAATAGATAGTGGTCAAAATTTATTTTTGACATATCAATACATTATTTATTATATTAAAATTGTCTTTAAATATCAAAAGAAAGATTAAGAAAGTAGAAGAAATTACAAGTATAAGTCAAGACCTGTATGAAAATATCAACCATTAAAAAAATACTGAATCTAAATATTTATTAAATAAACAAACTCAGAAATGGATTTAAAATATTTAAATATAAACAAAGCAAAAACAATAAATATTGATACTGACATAGATAAGTTTAAGAGTAACACACGCTTATCATTTCTATTACATAACTATCTTAAAAAGATAAAACTGACATGAAACAAAAAAAAAACAAGATATATATATTTTAAAAAATCGAATAGATTTTTTTTAAAATTGAACAATAGTCAAATGTGCGTACCGCTCAAACGTAAAGAGAAGTCGCCGCGCCGGTGTGGGTGTATGACCCCAGAGATTAGCTCTGGCCTGAATCACGTCGCAACTAAAATGTAAAAAGCATCGACGACATAGATTACTAAATTGTTTGCCTACTCGTTTTGAAAGGTACTTTATCGGATTGCACGAAATGTTTTGCTTAACGGCTGTCGTTTTATTTTGAACACTGTCTATCAATAACATTGAAATGAGGCAGGTCTCTTAATTTGATAGGGTTTATTTAATGAAATCCACAACAATGAGAGAATGAGAGTTACGTACTCGAAATTTCTTTTGGGATATAGTGTCAAGGTAAAACTGTGATAATTATTTCTCGATATCATTATTATTCATTGGATGCATTGGGTCTTTGTCTATGATCATCAGGATACATATGTATACATACGAGTATATCATTAACTATATTTCGATGCAAAATCGTGTTAAGTTATATCTACCAATCACATTTAATTAAGTTATGGAAACACCGAAACTACATATATTTCAGCACTAAATCGTGGTGGCAACGTCCTGTGATTGACCGTGTAACATTTCAATTGTATTTGAAGCTTAATACTGACTTCCCTCGGAGGCTAACTTACCCTAGAATTGTCATCGTGCAAAACTTACACACTATAGATTCATCTATAATTTCTTTCTCTAACAGACGTGAAGTCTGCGAACCCTGTTTTGACTAGCATAGCAGACTATGGCCGTGATCTTCTCATTTTTCGTAGAGATCTCTCTCCTGGAACAATATAAAGATTCACTTTTACTTAGCTAATAAACGTTGCTGTTCTCTATTATTATTTTATTATCTTGGGACATCTCCACACACGGCCATCTGATCCCAAAGTAAGCATCAAGAGAGCTTGTGGTATGGTAACCAGATGGCTGATAAACTACACATATACATATAGATATTTTTTAATTATTTTATTATTAAATAGATATTTTTTTTAGACCCTAATTTAATATTCTCTTAAATACGTTCCAACATGATGTCTTAGCCGTAGTATAGTAAGATCCAAAAATATTAACAAAACGTAAACGTAAAATAATGTAACATTACGCCTCTTATCCCCGAAGAGGTAGGCAGAGGAATGATGACACGCCCACGTTTCACCAGTTACGTTTAAGTCCTACTATGGAATAGGTGGTAAGCCTATTGCCATACAGCGGGCTCATATCCAGACTCCGAGCCATGCCAAGAGCCATTCTTGTACCTGGAAAACAGCAGAAGATTCTGTCTTTTCATGTAGAAATGTATTCCGTGATACAATATTAACTCGACATGGAAATTGCGTGTTCACTGTAATAATATTCAAAACATTGTTTACGAGTCGCAATCAACGTCCTGCGTTCGCGAGCATGCTTTAGAGATGAGTCGACTCAAACCACTGATGAATAAAGAGTATCGATGGCGAAGAGCATATTTTCCCAGAAAACATTTCGAATGTCGAGTAAAAACGATTGTTGTGGTGGTCTTGTTCCACTGTAAACGAGTAAGAGCGAGATATAAAAAGATGAAAAACATATATTAAGCAGACAGCTTTTTTGTCTACCAATAATTTTAAGTAGTGCGTTGAGTGTGATTTACTTTTAGCTTAGCAGTAGCACAGACTTACCAATATTCAAAAATAAACCTACACATTTATAATTTACTTATTGATTCGATTTATCTGTCGTCTGCCAGTGGTCAGACAATTCACTTTTCACCGTAAGCATTGTCCGAGATTATTGTTTCCATGGTTTGTTTAAGACGTATCTTGACTGACATTAGTTTCGTAGTTCTTTTTACAAAACAATTTATTTAATACCTGAAAGACCTTGAGGGACATGTGAAACAGAGATAGAATAAAGTGGTGATTCTTGGTATTATACTGACACTTGGCTTTAGCATATTTGTCAAATATTACTTACAGAAGTAATTTCATATAAATGTAACTGTATGCTTTATCATTACATTATTATATTCCTTTCCTAATTATGTTCATTTGAATTATTTTCCTTTATCGTGCATGAGCAAGATACTTCGCAAAAAAGACTGTATAGCAAAATATTATTATTGTATATTAGGGCGTCTCAAGCATGCAAGACATGTTTGTATTACCAGGTGATGTATAAATTATGTGTGCATCTGCAACCAAAGGCTAGTAAGAGAATATCGCGATGAAACCCTTTCAATGGAAACAAACTTGAAGGATATGTAAAATGAAGAACTTCGCATTGTCAATTTGAAAACCGAATATGTTATTGCCTTGCAATATTCAATCTTACGTCCTCACCTTAAGATCGTGTGACACCAGGTTTTATAGTCAGGTCTTAAGCGTATTTATTTCGTCTTGTTGTAGCAAAATATTTTATGATTCAGTGTCGGGTGCGTTTAAAAATTTGCAATGTCTTACGACTGCGCGTGAATCGTATACTGGGAATAAATGTACGTAAATATTAACGTGTCATAAATAGTCGTAATCCGTTTATGTTAATACTCTGTACATAAATAAATTGAAGGTATTATACTCGTAGTTACGAAGCTCAACTACACCAAGGAATTATGGCGCAAGGGAACGGTAGAAATAAATTACTATATTATGATTCCTTCAGTTCATTATTCACATTTGGTTAATCAGAATTATATCCAAAACAGAAACCCACCTAATGTAAGCGATAACAGAGGGATAATTTATAGAATAGACATTTCACATATTTTTATGAGTAGTAGAATATTGGTCACCTACCATTGTAATAAAATTGTGTATACTCACAAAATTTCTTTATTTTCAACTATAAACTTGTTTACTACCAATTCTAGTGAACTGAATCCTATCTGTCACAGTACGTTATTGTTTTCATGAGAAATAATTTATTTTAAAATTATACGATGATGCAAGCTCTTTTAGTATCAAAAGATTCATTGTCGTTAGACATGAGTTAGCATTAGAGAAAATATCATATGTCTAATAAGATAGAAAAGTAAAATGTATATTAAATAAATACAGAACAAAAGTGTAAGATCGAATCTAATCAATTAAAGGTTAATAAATTTAATAGAATATAATTTATACATCACGTGCTGTACAAGGTAAGTTTCATAGAACGTTAAGCTAGCCAGGTGCGACATTAAGAGTATGACAAACAATACAGTTCCTGTAAAAGGACGCGAATGAGTTAAAGTAGGCATGATGACCAGGAAGAGAATCTGCCGTATTAGTAACACGAGTACCAGACAAAGGAGCTCGGGCGAGCCGAGTTCACGCATATTTAAATAAATAAACATGGCTAGAGCGCTGAGAGGCGTATGCGCAGATAATATAAAGAAAGTCACTGAGCTAGTTTTCGCCGATGTGGCATTTGGTTTACAGTTTTTTTATTATTTTGTTGTGACTATAAATAAAGAAATTTTATGGCTGACCACATTAATTACATCTAAGGATAGCAGTTCTCAAGTCTGTTTAATGTTGTAAATATCATAACAGGCGATAATCACCTAAAAAAATTGTATTGATTATTTGATCAATTACATAACCTAACCCCGAAGAGGTAACAGTGGAGCTTAACACATTCCCATGATTCGCCAGTTATTACGTTCCACCTCAGAGTAGGGGGTGAGTCTATTACCACATGTTTTATTAATTATTTTATAAGAAAACACTGCCTGCCTCGTTAATCGTGTTGGTTGCAGCGGCGACTGCCAATCGACAGGACCTGGGTTCGAAACCTGGTCGGGGACTATTGGAGTTTTCTAACTTATATTGTGTAGCAATGGCTTGGAGTCTGGATATGTTCCAGTGTATGGCAAGAGACTCACCACCTGTTCCATAGGGGGACGTAAACGTAACTGGTGAAATGTAGGAATATACTTCACTCCTCTGCCTACGTCTTCGGGGATTCCAGGCATGATGTCACTTTTTCATTATTTAGAACCAATAAACAGTTCTCTGCTCTATATCTCTATTTTTTAAATAGCACAGACTTTACTCATGATGAGATGTCATCTAGTAGGGACATCTCATCATAAGTAGAGTCTGTGCTATGGTACCCAGTCAGCTAGAAGACAATATCCTTACTCGTATATATCTTCCTAAATATATAAACATATTTTACGCCTAGACGCGCAATGAATATTTGTCCTGCGTGGAAATGAAATCCACTATCCCCAGCTACATACTGGACTAACGAATCAATCAGGTATAATAATAATATAAGTATAATAATAATAATATTGGGATATCTCCACACACGGCCATCTGATCCCAAAGTAAGCATTAATAGAGTTTGTAAATAATAAATGTCTTCTCCATTCGAGCGCAGTGATCGTTCTACATCGGGGACAAATGGCCGCGAATATCGTCTTCGGCCGTGAGAATCCGATCCTGTTCGATATGCGTTCTATTGCGATGTACTGGACATTGCTTTGTCTGAGGTTTTAGTACCGCGCTATTTTGCAAATTATTATTTTGCTGTAATTTACGAGTTAGTACGTTCAACTCGCTTTAACACTTAAACTTGTAGGTGATACAGTGATGGCGTCATAGTTGTTGTTTACTATGACAAAATTCCTAGAATGCAAATAGAGTAACCCAGTCTTTTTTTATTTTTTTCAGTTTTATTACATAAATTATAGAATTTGCTATAGTAGTATATAAAGAAACATAAAATCATTTTAAATTTCTTAAATTCGTATACGATATATTTCACTTTTAACTATGTAGTCACCAATTTATTCAAGTTATTGAAAGACATACAATATACATGTTTTTTTTATAGTTACAAACAATCGTATTAACTAAAAACGTGCGTAGATAATATCGGGACGGCGGCGGCTAGATTCCGTTCGAAATACGGTAGTGGGTGCCCAGTTCCGCTTCAGAGCCGCAAACGCAAAGATCACAATCGCCAACAACTGTAAACGTTAGAAAATTTTAACACAGAATGATGCATTGACATTTGCCAAAAAAAATCAGGAAATTTAACGTAACATCACACCTGTAATCCCGGAAGAGGTAGGCACAGATGTGTAGTACACTCCAACGTTCAATTGGTTACGCTTATATTTCAATATGGAAGAGATGGTGAGAATATTGCCATACATCGGGAAGAAATCCAGACTACGAACTACTAGGAATTTTGACTAGAAAATCTAAGTTAGGAAAATCCTTTATAGTACCCGACCCGGGATTCGAACGCGGGACCTCTCGATCGGTACTCGAGCTTGCAACTACTCGACCAACGAGGCAGTCAAATGTCAGTTTGTTAAAAAATGTAATTGTCAAAGTAACAAAACAGATCTGCGGAATAAATGCTACGCATGCACAAGCGTTTCGCTTTGCTAAGTAGATATAAATTGAGAACATTTTGGCGCAGAAGCAGTGTCTTCCTCGCCAAATGTTTTGATATCGCTTTCGGTTCTCGACAATACAAATATACCTTAGTTAATTATGATATCGTTTAATTTAAATATTTAAAATAATGGAATAAATGTTAAGTATCGAAGAAGTTAGTTAAAAGAAGTGCACACGGGTTCTCATTTACTACAATCAAATAAAAAAATTGACATAAATTTGACATTTGACAAATACGATGATAAATTTCACATCCATAGTGAGATTCGTCAGAGATATTACTCTATCTAATCTACTCTACTCTTGACCCCCTTATCAAGCATCTCATTGTTCCACTGTTGCATGCAATTCGCTTCTGGTAATCCGAAACTACACGGCCTGTCTGCCTACCACACAGTATGTTACGAAACTACAGCGTGAAAAGATGTAAAGTATTATGTTGAGCAAGTGGCGGTGTACACAGCGGTCAGTGTCACAACAAGGCCTCTGCTTATGGCAACAATTGCGAGAACCGTTTTCCTTCTTCCTGTCCACACTGCGCGGAAAAGCCTTGCTCATCGCGAGAGGTCGCCGTCCAAATACTTCACGCGAATGCTTCTTAACTGTGGGTATATTTTTGTTATAATATCTACTCAGGATGGATTTACTATTAATTGAGGAAATATTTGAAATTCATACTCTCTAACAAGATCTGTTTTGTTTTTCATATACATATGTACGCATGCATTAAACTATATATTAGTTGTCGTGTTTCAAATAATTAATACACAAAAACAAACAATTTAATAAACCCTTTATTACCATCATTTCGATCCACAGATTTCCACAACTGCACCAAAGCTTTCCCCAATCAACACCTTGACTCAGAGTCATCCTATTTTTTTGATGTTCCATTTTTCTCTTGTACCTTAAAATAACAATATAGTTACATAAACGTGGTATATAGTAAAGTTCCCATCGAATTTATCAATCGCAAAGTGAGATATGCCATATGAAAGCGTTAGTATTGATTTGTGTTACATATCGCTATTAAAATAATTGCAACAACCCCTTATCAACCAGAACTCAACATTATGATATCAATCACATGCAGTTTCCTAGCCCCGCTGTGGTCTAGTAATAGGCAATCTAAGTGACTCTCTCTAAACGCACAGTGAAAGCGATTGCATAATCGCCCTGCAGCTACCGCAAATCATAGAACTGACGGGCCCTGCCAGCTGGAGATTTGCGTGAGGTTACAATATGCCACGACATTTTATCAACAGAAACAATAATAAATAAGCTCTATTTTTATTTAGTCCTATTAACTAACTTCAAAAAAACGAGGAGGTTCTCAGTTCGTCTGTATTTTTTTATGTTTGTTACCTCATAACTTGCGACTGGGTGAACTTAACTAAATTTGAATTGAACCTGTGTGAACTTAATTAAATTTGGTCCACTTCTGGCAATGTCATTCATGAAAAAACCAAGTAAGTATTAAATTTGCATTAAGTATGTGCGCGACAAATGGATGAATAACGCCAACCCATTTATTAATTATTATTTTATTAGAAAATACTTACTTCAAAGGTAATTAAACGAGAATTTGGTTAGGTTCTGATTATGGGATCCATGACAAAGTTACAGAACTCTTCAATTCTTAGGAGCAATTTAACGATACTCGGCCGAATCTTTTATAGGCTATCCGGATATTCAAGTCACCTACCGTAACGTCTGTGTGGTCAAGTAATTGTTGTAGTCCAATATGACGATCAATGGAACTCCGTGAATTGAGATAGTCGTTTCTCCCTGAAGTCGTTTGTTTGATTTAAAATGCGCTGGCTCATATGTGCAGCATGTTTAATAGGTCGACCCATATTCAAACATATTAGTTAGTGTACTTCAGATTCATTAAAAATCAAAAGATACACAAAAATTTTATTTAAAAGAGACCAAATTCAAAAAAGAAAAACTATTCCAAAATAAATTAATATGCACTAAAAAGTAAAAACAAAAATAATCAATCAAATCAAAAGTCAATCAAATTATTACGATAATATAATATAGGTACAATTATTGTTATATTTGGAGTCGGTGTCAGCAAAATAGATAGGTACATGGATATTTATAGAAGAACATGCTGTAATCGCTGAGAGCTCGTGAAGAAGGACCTGTTACAAAGACGAAACTAATCGGGCCATCCCGAAAAATCATACGTGAGTTAAGACGGTACGTACATAATCATATACATAAGTTAATATAAAGCAACATTTATTCGTCCTACTTATTTGTATTGTCATAAATAAATGACGTGGTGTAACGGAAACCAGCTGTGAACGAATTGGACGACAACGTACTCGTACTGCGCGTGGAAATAAAGTGAAGGTAATGTTTGCCAATTGAAGAAACTAAAAGCCAAGCGACAATCTGCTACTCAATGCCATTCGTTACACTAACTCGAGATGCGCTATATTTAGTTCCATAGAGCGCTACATTGTATATTTGATCTGTATTTTTTTGGCATTTTGAAACGCATTTGTCACTGCATATACGAGTAAATCCAGTAAGATCACACTGATTTATTTCACTTGAATCAATCATCAGAGTAGAAGGCGTGCTGTTTCACAGGAAATTTCCGCGATGGTACTGTTAATAAACATTTGGGCATAAATATTATTATAATAGGCGTGATAATATACATACGATTTTTAATTCAAAAATTTGTTACAAGAATATGGGAATATTCGTAAATATCCTGAACAGCTCAATTATAAGCGAATGTGTATTTTTTAATATGTAGGCTATCTCTATTATACTATTGGAGATATTGAACCTCCATTGTAGGTGGAAGTCAGAATAATAAGACAACATTCAAATTCTAATCTTTTATTTATCATGACATATGTGTATATGTATTTCATAAACGTGTACCACAAGATACGGCATGATATTATTGGTATAGATTACTGTTTTGATCTCCCTCATGAGCCCCAGAAGCGAGGCAGCCCGGCAGGAAAACGAAGGAGTAAACAAATTTTGGTATTGTTTATCTGGTTGCTTAGGGAGTAACCGACGCCAGCCTACATACACTTAGTTTAGAAATACAATCGTATTGCGGAATATCGAATCATTGTAACTACCCTTGTCTGTCCCGGATACGGTAACGAGTTAACCCCTGGTAACTGTGGAAATTCAATCTAAAAGCACATGCAGACGAATTGCAACTTACTATGTTCCCGCCGGATCAAGATTGATCACATGATACTGTAGTATTAATACAAGTTTGCTTTTCGTCATAATTATCATTGTTACTCCCAATTGCATTTCAACAATTATCAAGCGAAGGGTTACGAGAAAAAACGCTTACAGGCTTCGGACCACGTGATGATCGCATCATTACGTTCTATGTAAATGAAAATCGGTTTCACAACAAATTTTAAAGCACCTTTTATATAACAAGGCGCTAACTGTCTAATAACACTGTTCTCGCAGACCTAACGTGACTCTCTCGCATTCGTTACTCTCTTCACAAGATACCAATATCTTAAGTACAAAACTTGTTAAATACAGTAATATAAAAACATTCTTATACTCGAACCCACTGCAGTATGTTTCAAATGACTGTAAAAGGCAGTCTGGTTATTATTAAACAACACGTAAGGACTGACCGCGTGAGTCAATGGGACGAGCGGGCGCTTCTCGGAACGCTTCGTTGCATATCATTCTCATTGGCCAGTGACAAATTTGGTATTTCACACTAGCGCGAGTTTCTCGCTACGGTTTTATTGTGTATTGTTCTTAGCAGTGATCGTATATGAAGGCACACTGAACATCTTTAATTTTGCTCTATTTGCATCGTGTTCGAGGCATACGTCTCTACGTAATGCCTCTGCATTTCAAATTCAAATATCATTTATTCAAAATTGGTTCATTACAACACTTTTTGTACGTCAACATGAAACTACCACCGCT
>DWFO01003506.1:0-12227 GCA_018246595.1 Mimoniades nurscia nurscia | reverse complement strand
TTTCAAAATTGAAATTAAACGATTTTTACAATTGTCTAATTTTGAAAGTGGTGTAAGTCCATTTACAGCACATAAATATGTGTTATCGTAGTCTAATTAGCCAAAAACAAATTTATATAAACAAATTAAATGTTGATAAAACAATAGAAACAATGCCAGACCTCATATGATTTGCCTGTATTTTTAAATCAACAAATATAGTAACCTTTAATTTTCTCGAAACAAAAGAAAATGGACTTACACCACTTTCAAAATAAACGGTCCAATTAGTCCTAATTCGGTTAAAAGATCTATATTAAAAGTTAGGTAAAGAGTCTTAGTCTTTAAGGAAGAAGAGCGCATTTCTGCTAAGCAAGCAACAAGGGAAATGTTTATTAAACAATAGTTAATCTCAAAGGATCGAGTAAGGATCAACGTCATAATAGCTTCGATTTACGTTTTTGGAGATCACAATTTATTCTTATTTAAATTTTTACTTCTTTAAGCACAATTTGTAAGTACATTTACTTTGATTTCGAGAATTCTTCTTATGCGGCCATTATTACCTGTTACGTAAGATCAGGGTATTATAGAACAGAATAGAAAAATCTTTATTCCACCTATAAATGCAGCGGTTGGCTTATAATTATCACAAAACAGAAAAAAAAGATCTACATAGATTGTAGATTTATTATGTAATGGTAGATTTAAAATGCGAAGATCATTTGTATGAAGAAGGGGCACATACTATACTGATCTTGTTACAATCTGTTGGCTCAGCGATTACGTAATATTGTAAGGAAAAGCATTAGTGATCCAGTAACATTCAGGCA
Organism: Mimoniades nurscia nurscia; assembly: GCA_018246595.1. NCBI lineage: Eukaryota > Metazoa > Arthropoda > Insecta > Lepidoptera > Hesperiidae > Mimoniades > Mimoniades nurscia. The sequence goes on along the minus strand of DWFO01003506.1, from coordinate 11,415 downwards.
CATATTACAGACATCAAAGGGTAGTAAACTCAACTATCATCAACCCTTTTACCGGTCATCTGTTGGACACGGCTTCCTCTCAAAAAGGGTTAAAGAAGGGAGAAGGGTTAAGGTCAGTTAGCCATCCTGGCCGGAAGACGTTCGAAGACGACACGCCTTTGAGAATATTATGGCGAACTCTTAAGGTGTGAATGGTTTTCTCGCGATTATAACCATTTACCATTGTACTAAGTTACATTAAATATTGAAAATGCACATGGTTTTATAAAGTGGTACGCACGCGGCCAGGACTTCAATTCAGGACCTCGGAGTATGGAGTGAGAGGTTCGAGTATAAACAACTATGCCACGTAGCAGCTGTTGCAGACATCTTGCCTTAACATTAAGTATTTCCTTAAACTTCTCCTGGTTTAAGGTATAAAAGATATGATTGTGACATCTGAGCCTAAACATTGCAGTAAATATGAAAACCGAAAATAAGTCGGGGTTACCTCGTTAACGCAAGATGCGTGTTTGATAAAAAGGGTTGACAGCGGGGGAATCTTTGGCAAGGACTTTTAGCTGCCAGTCACTTTGCACAGCATTTTGCTGCGACAGGCGAATTATTTGATCATCATATTGGTTATTATACATATAGTCACTATATTTGTCTGCAGGCCATAAGGTTCCGGGTTTGATTTGATTGTATTTGTACGCAGTGTTTACTTATCTGTTTTTGGTTTGAATGCTTCTGGGTGGCAGTGGGACAGCGAAACATCAAAAACAGATACCAGTAAATGTGGATGGGCTATAAAGGGTCTCCCGAAAATCATTGACAGTGTCAAAAACGATTGAGAGTGAGAGAGAGAGAGATAGTAACTAATAAGAAAGGAAATTAAAGAAAAAGCGGGCTAAAACGGTGATTATGTTTTCTTTTTCTTAATTATGAACTTCATTTTTGACTATACTTGCTGTAACCGAAAACCGCATTTTTTCCAACTTTGTCAGGAATACGAAGGACTGAAATCTTCGATTTTCGAATTATACGGCTTTTGACAATAACCTGAAGGTTATGCCAATATAATACAGATTGAGCCTTATATGTGTAGCTTATGATAAGATCGCGAAGAAACAACGCTTATCCAATGGCCGATGGCGACAGGCTCAACATTTTACCATAAACAATATCGTTTCCAATACAACATTATCGCGGAGCATGAGCATTGCTCTACATTCAAGCGACCATTCGATATTGAGTATGTGGGTGAGTATTAAGGGTAAGAAAAAAATATGTAACAATACTTAATAATATGTAATAATTTAAAAGATGTCTATAGGCTCACCACCTATTCCATAGTGAAACGTAAACCTAACTGGTGGAATGTGGGAGTATTCTATATTCCTCTGCCTACCTCTTAGGGGATTACTGGCGTGATGTTACGTACCTATTTATATTGAATTGGGTCGTATGGAGGTGTCCCTTACTATAAGTATTTGTAAGAAAATAATCTGCTGTGCAACATGTTTGTTTATATCGTGTATTGCTAATCAGTTAAGTGTAATAATGAAGTTCATCAGTTAATTATGTACGAGGCTATCAGTTTATATACTAACACTATCAATAACATCACTATCAAACTTTTCAATCACTCAATCCTTTATTAGGCAGTAACGATTGTCTCGTATTGTTACGACTACGGATGTAATAGATTAGATGAATCTAATTTAAAAAATTTACTTGTAAAAATTTAAAATATGTAAGATTTTTATTTTTAATAATTTTAAAATGCCTTGTCAAAATCAATGTCACATTTTTCAAATACTGTAATACATTATAGTAGTGATACGGTTGACATTTTTCCGAGGGCATTGTCATAAAACCATTTATTTATTAAAAGAGAAGATTTTTTTTCTTACAAAACCAAGTTTTTTTTTTCAACTTTATTCTACTATTATTATAATGTAATAATAAATTTTACTAATCTTGAATAGATAGCGTTTCTTGTTTAAAACTTGATTGAATATACTAATTGTATGCTTATTTCATTATAGAAGTGATGTTACTTGTTTATACGTAAGAGATAAACAAAGAAGTGGTGTTAGTGACAAAAATAGATTCTACCTTGTACTGCTAATTGCAAAACTTGTAATGTTTTTGTTCAGACACTGTTAGATTTATTAATTGTATGGTCTCTCTGCATTTAATTACAGCTTAAATAATCCGGTCTTCAATATCTCCTATAGTATGAAACAATATGAGCACCATAAAACCAATCGCTCTTTAAAAAAAAGAGAGATTTCGCAAAAATAGAAGAACCCAATCATTTGTTGAAAAATAACAAAGCATAATTTCTAAAGTGACAATTTGTTGGTTGGCGGGAATAGGCTCACCACCTATTCCATAGTGGGACGTAAATATAACCGGTGAAACGTGGGAGTGTTCTGCATTCCTCTGCCTACCTCTTCGGGGATTACAGGCGTCAAGTTACGTTTGAATTTAATATTCAGTCTATAGTTTTATTAATGTACCATGAGAGTTTGACAGATGATGTTTTTTAATATATACACGTACTTAATTATTGGGTCAAACAAACAAAAACAAAAAATAAATCCATGACCAACTAATTTATTTAACTTCCTCAACAATTATTTTAGCTGTCCAACATTATAACACCTATATTCACACCGCATTCATTTAGTGGAATAATTTTATAACCTATCCATTGATCCTGTTAACATGACTGAAAACAGCTGACATCATATTTTTTTGATCTTATCATTAATTATGTTTGCGTTATATTAATTTGGGACCCCATCAACCTCACAACACGATCTGGTCTTTATCAACTGACCTTACCATTATGTGTCTAGTTGCGTCGAATACGAAATGGAATAAAAAAAAAACAAAATAAAACGAGTTGTCTATGGAACGATGTAGAATTACCGGTATGAAGAAAAAAAATAAAAGACAGACGTATTAAGCGTCTGTCCGCTTTCATGTTTTCACCCTTGACATATTGTACATGGACAGAGATTATTTATAAATGAAAAATGGTACCGCTTATACAGTCGTTTGATAAGAATTATTATATGTTCTTTTAAAATGCAATTTGAAATACATAAAATTATTCGCATTAATGTCGAATATATCTTGCCTTTTTAAATATTAAATAAATGCTACGCTGCCACAATAAGCCTGATCTGTGTTATGGTAACCAGGCAGCTGATAAACGTAATATACATATATACATATACCTAAACACATTACGTATGTATAAGCAGAAAAAGTTATTTCTTGCCTACTATAAACGACACGGATATTTTAAATAGTTGACACCTATCATACCGACAATATATTTGACTTGTAAAATAGTTTTTAATTTTAAGCTATCTTCACAGTCCCATAGCGATGTTTAAGTTTTATACCGTGGTAGAGATATTACACCTGCATAGGTAGGGGTGGGAATTTGCCCTTGGGACCGATTTTGAACAAGCAGTGAGAGCTTAGTAATTTAGAATACAGCATTCAACTCCAAGGGCTCAGTTTAATATCCAAGCAGACCTCTGATTTTACAAGTTTACGGGTATTTAAAACTTAAATATCACTTGCTACAACAGCGAGGGAAAACATCGTGAGGAAATCTGCACACATCAAATATTATCATAATGTTGTATAAGACATGTTAAACCTGCCAACTCGTATTTGGCAAACGTGGTGGACTATGGCCTTAATTTACCTCTGGACGAGACAAAACCCGAGTCTTGTAATGAACTATAAGTTTTATAGCTTTAAATGCAGCTACAGAAATTAACGTTATGAAAGCATCACGCCTTTTGCTTTTATTGCCATTGTCAACACTTTTATCGTTCATTTTACGGACATGCGTCTCCTCAGTAAGCTTTAGTAAGTCTACCATACCTACTGACCGAGTGCAGGTTAGGGGATTTTTTGCTATTGTAAAAAAGACAATAACTTCGCATCTCATGTTGGCAGAGTGACGCAATTAGTTAAACTAAAATATATAATGCCATCAAAAGATGAATAAAGTTCAACATGAATGCAAACCAAAATCGATACAATGTGAAGCCTTTAAGTTTTTTTTGTTACATTGTTACTTTGCAAGACAGCGGCCAAATGAAAAAGTATTTTGAAATGACAGCGCGCCATATTGAGTTTGAATGCCGCCATTGTCGTTTGACAGCTGTCAAATGTGACTCAATTCTTTTTGTCGATATACTTCGTTAGATAGCGAAGCGATTGAAATATATATTTGGTTTTTTTTTGTAAATAATTGTAGAAATTATGTTAATGATAATTATCAAATTTTCATCATCATCGTCATTGTCAGCATCATCAGCCCTTTTATATAGGTCCTGTTACATTGTAAAAGTTCAATACATTAGTGCACGATACTGGCCAAATTGTTGTTGTTCACACGCAGTTGCGATTATGACGTCATACATATGGACATATGTCTTGGTAGTTTCATAAGTTATTTCATAAGTTCTTTCATCTATATATTTAAGTTTTGAAGCCGGTGGCTCTAAAATTTTAAAGCGGATGTAAGGAAGAACGTACGAGGGACTCGAAGGACCAACTCTAAGATGAAATACTAAAATCAATTACTAAAATATCATCAGGCTCAATACAAGTTTGGTCCAACTGGATGAAAACAAATTCAATTTTATATACATTTCAATTTAAAACTTTCCAATGTATATATATTAGATAATAAAAGTAAAGTAACATCACTCCTGTAATCCCCGAAGAGGTATGCAGAGAAATGTAGAACATTCCCACATTTCACCAGTTACTTTTAAATACCACGATGGAATAGGTGGTGAGCCTATTGCCATATACCGGGCACATATCCAGACTCTGAGCCACTACTAAAAATAATAATTAAAAAATTTAGTAGTGCTCGACCCGGGAATCGAATCCAGGACCTCCCGTTCGGCAGTCGCACTTGCAACCAACACGACCAACGAAATGTGAAACTTCAAGAGAAACTTTGAAATTGAAGTAAATGTGCATTAAACGGAATAGTTATAAATTTTAAATTATATAATTGCGTTAAATTATGAGTCATGAACAAAAATAGAGCGATTATCTGTGTAAAAGTTATGTAATACTTATATTTAATTTAAAAACATCTCAAAAATTACGTTGTAATAACATGTTGTTACAAATAATCTTGGAGTAATGTATTTGTGTCAGTTTTATTCATTATAATAGATTAGTAATTTCTTGTTGTTGCTATAAAAACATTTCTATGGGTATATTCAATTGAACAAGTGTCTGGCCGATATTTCGGTCTTGGTCACTAGGTTGCAATCGCTGGTTTCGGTTACAGTTTTGGTATCGGCTGGAAAATAGCCGAACCTTTTGCTCGGCCTAAAATATTTTTCATCAATCACTCAGAAACTGACATTTGTGTAAACATATATCCGAATACAAAATTAATAGGTGGATAAATTATTACTATTTCGTTTGAATCTGTTGTTTATTATGATATAATTAACTTTATCCGATACTGACATTTTTACTTTTGAGTAGATTTGAAATTCCCAATTCGCATCATAACAAAATAACATACGGCAATACTTTTGTATGCGCCAAAATATTCATGTATAAATTTTACATCCGAAATCGTCCGTTACTTAATCTTTTTTTTAATAAACATTACCCTTCGGTTTCTGCCCACTTTTGTTTTGAAGAATTCGGTTGGAGACTATTCATAAGCCTCCTAGCGGTAAGAGGATCGGCGAAACAATTGAATATTATAATTTAACAACTTCAATATAATTTATAATTGTTGAATTTGTTTCGCGGGTAGCTATGTATGTAGATCTAAGCAACTAGTCGCAGCGGCCTCGATCTTGACAAGTTGAAGGTCACTCGTTATAGCTGATTGCTATGTGAATACATTGCTTTAGTTTTACGATTGATTACATTAATAGTATTAACAAAAAAAATTCATACCTCTCGTCCAATATACAAAAAATAGATTGCGAAAAAATAGTAGGTATATATACTACGGCAATATTCTGAGATGTTGTATTAATAATTTACATAGTTTCCGGGTGTTTTTATAATGTTGCTAGAACATTTTAATATCTAACAACGTTCAAATAAATTTTAATTAGGAACATAAACTGAAACATATTCAGTAAATAAGAAATTCAAAGTCGTGTACTATACAATGGAGATTACATAACAAGTTGACTTTTTATTTCAGTATAACCTCAATTTAAAATTTATGTGTATAAATATAACATCGGGTATGCAAGCAACTACGTAATGTTTAATATTCATACATACGTACAAACATACATATCTTTACATAATATTCATACATCATCGATAAAACACTTTGATTCCGTTAACCGAACTGATCGTTATTCAAACCTACCGTTTGATTAATTATACCTTCGACACTCGTGCACATAATTTTTTTTTAATACTTACACTTCAAGTGTTCAGTAAGCTTTTAAATCTATGGTCTATGGTAATATCTATGGTCGTAAGTAGTGTCTGACCGAAGTTTGAAGTGCTAAATCCGGTAAAAAATCTCGGTTACGGGCGCAATTTCGGTTTCGGCCGAAATATCATTTATTAAACGTGGTCAGGCCGTCTGAGGCGAAGTTAGCGTTCGTGAGTCACTTATCCAATCCAATAACGAATTATTATTTGTAATAAATAGGAGAATTTCATTCGTTTAGATAAAATATTACGCGAGGCGGCTACGGAACCATTGCCATTTTAAGATATAATAAGACTTTTTTCTAAGTTGTCACTGTGAGTATATTTGTGTTTTAGTTTCGATTGAAATTGAATGAAAAATCCAATATTCAGTTACAGTCTCGGTTTAGACGGAAAATAGGGTTTCGGTGGGACACTATATATAATACAATTGTTTTAGTTATTACACCCACATATTATATATTCGATTCAATAATGTTAATACTCAAATATGACCTTTTATTCCACGTTATTTAAATTCAAGTTCTGGCTGACGGGTAGTTCAGTCTGCGAACCCGGCGTGTATTTATAATGAGAGTGATGAATGCGAAAAAAAAATCCGTAGGTCTGCAATAAATATCTCTATATTTGGCACTCCGTGCTCTCTGCCTATCCCGTTGGGATCGAGACCTGATGATATAATAAGAGTGTAATACAATTTCTATGTAAATAATCGTTACATCGAAAGGCACACCTACGGACGGCTGAAGATGTTTTGGCTACAAAAGTCCAATGTAAATAAAGTAGGTACTATTATATTCGTCTAAACAAAAAACGAACCGTGTGTTAAAAAAAAAACAAACGATTTTTTTATTACTGAGTTTTTACTCTTAAATTCTAGAACATACTAATTCATACGTACGTAGTATTATATCGATGGATGCTTAAATAAATGTTAGAATATTTAAAAAAGACATACAAGCTAGTATTGACATAGTACGGAGATACTGGAACCTAATATTATTATAACTTCAGACCTGAACCATTACGGTGTAAGCAAAGAACACCTAGAAACACGACAAATGTACAACATGTACTATTAATATCAGCGCTTAGTGACTTGTGTAAAATCGGACTTCTTAAATAAGATCCATTAGCAACATAGGGCAACTCTAGCAGACCTGCACACTGTTCTCTCTATAAGATAAAAATAATTATAAAAAAGGTAACTCCGTTATCTGTGAAGCAATAAATAACTTATAGTTATTAATAATAACTGCTATCTGGGCGCGCTTGCGTCATTGGTGGCAGCTAGATTCCTCGTGTCATAGGAGACGATGCATCGCGTGAAATATGACGTGCTGATAAAGAAAAATGTAGGTCAGTTGTAGGAATAATATACACCCGCATTGCAACCAGTGCAACTTTGCAAGCTCGATACAACAACAGTTACATTATCTCAGTTAAACGGCTACTGTTTAGACGTTAGTTACCATTGGGAAATTTAATATTTGTCGAGTGAATGATAACATTCTTGGAACGCAATCTGAATATATTCTTATGTATTGATAGAGTATATGCGAAAATAGATGCGTTCGTCTATATTTACATACATACATATATAGGTATATATCTTGGCGTCAGCTCCCCCTTGGAGCAGGAACAGAGAACCGAGTGCTGGATATTTCCATCCTTATATACCAGCCATACTTCATTTATCACTCTCTTCATACATGCACGCCAGTTTCGGAGACTTCGGACCTCCTCATCATCCAGTATCTGGGCTATTTGATCATAATAGGTGAATCTTGGCCTACCTTGACACCTGCGTCCATTGGCATAGGTTTTAGGTTTCAAGTGAACTTAGGGTTTTTTTAAGAGTGCCTATCACGCTCCCATTTGAAATGTTTTTCTCAATTCGGTATAGTCATTTATTCGCTAAATTTTTTACGTTACTGTTTCCATAGCATAAGTTACTGGAAGTCCAACTCTGTGATCGACGATCGGGATAGTACATAAAAGTGAATGTGAACATTGGACATGAAGCTCCGATCAGAATGAGATGGGTTAATGCTAAAACCAAATACGCGGGCCGAGTCTGCCAATTTGAACAGAGCGTGTTTACACTATGCGGCTTAAGGACAAGGGTTAAATTCTTCTCTAATTTAAACAACAGCCAACCGTGGAACGATAAGAGCGTTGTTGACTATGATCTTATTAATTAATATCTACACCAAAACAAAAAAGTAGTTATTAATTAAGATATCATAACAATACACAATATTTCTATAAGGTCGTCTCGCTGCAGCAATAGGTTATCAATGCTTGTTAAAGTTGACGTGTTTAGTTGTTGGAACATTTACATGACACATTGTTTGCACTGTTTACCTGTTGTGATTATTTGAGAAATATTTACTTGTGAAACACGTGTAGGTATTATGCATGCGATTGTTTATAGATGAAACTGACTGAATGCGAGGACTGTAACTATGTGGGCGAGTTATGCGCTAGTTCATGGGTCGATCATTAAGGCTTTCGTTACATTAGTTATTGCAATACGAACGGATTGTCGGAGATAAATAGATGACAGTGTTTGGGGTGCGACATAGTTGATGTTATGCTATTACTATACCTATACACTTTGTACGCCCGTTTCAATTTATTTCTTTATTAAAAAATCCGTTTGGGAACTAGCTGTTCGTATTTGAGATTCTATTACTCTACATATTTCCTAAGCTGAGTCTTGCAATAGTAAAATTTTACTAAAAGTCAGTATTTAGATAAATAGTATATAATCATATTTCTAGGTCTGCAGTCTAATCCCGACTTTAATATTATAATAAAGTATCTATATAAAGATACTTATAAGAGTAAGCGTAATAGAGAATGCACCTACCACATGTTTTATTAATCACTCAGGATTGTATGAGAGAGATTAACATTAGGTATTAAGTAAGCCCTTTCATCCCAAATTTTAAGGTATTACACAAGTATTATATAAAACAAGTTCCATACTATTCCGTTTTCTGACTTCCTAGTTTGCATTTTATTCTGCGGTAGGTTGTTTGAAGAAATCATTTCGGAAGCGATATGGCCGCCTTTCGTGCACCCAATATTTATTTATTATATTATTGTTATATGTACATTTGTTTTTATGACATACAACGAAATAATGTAGTCAATAGATATATAGTCAAGTTTCTAATGATACAAATGTGTTAAGTGACCTCTACAAGCGATGTATTCGTATCTCAGTATACTTGGTTGATACACTTCCTGTTTTAGAGATAATGTCGACCACAGCCGTCATGCCAGGACTGGTAGAACATTTCCACTGATCGCCCTCGGCGGTACCACTGTTACATTTGCTTCTACCGTTATTATTAATACTATTTACTATTTGCGTGTTAGTCTGAAGAATACATTTGGCGATTTATAACTTTATTCTCATTTACAGTTCTCTGGAGTAATAGGAACCTTCAGTAACACACTAATAAATAAACTAATATTAATATATAAATAAACTATATTAATTAAAAGCAACCAGCATTTTAGCGACACGTCAACGTTATTCCTATAATCATAAATTACGTAGCAACTTATTTAACTTATCTTCTTAAACAATATAATTAACGTTAGGTTTAGGTTATCTTAAATCGCTTCATGTTCGTTAAGCCTCTAAGACTCCATCTCTTTTCGTAGTACCTACCTATATAATAAACAATGATATAATGTTTTTTACAATTATCTAAAGAACTTGTAACATAATCCAGAATCAGGAAGTGGTACGAAAAGCAATGATCTTTGATTGACATATTATAGATAAGGTCATAAGAGTGAACCTTGAGTTGTCTATATTCGTCATATTAAATCTTGTAATCTATGATCGAAACATTAATTATAGAATAGATGTCCTTGTATTGTTTGTGTTTGCCAGCGTTTCATCTTTCCGATATGAAGCGATTTATTTGCGTTGTGATAAATTCGATGTGTTTGACGTTTACGATTGGCGCCAAACTTGGCACAGATATACATAGTAAGATAACAACGAGAAAATGATATTTGTTTGGCTTGCAAACTTATTTGAACTAGACATTTGTGAAATAACTGCGTTAATATGAATCTATAAGGGTCCTTTAAAAAGATCGGCTCTGAGAGTAGAGCAGATTTTGATTGCGTTTAAAATTTAACTTAACGACATTTCCATAAAGCTTATTATTACATTTCGAATTTTAATAGTAAAATGGTACTAGAGTATCGTCACAAAAATCTGCTCTGCGCTTTGAGCCGATCGTTTTGAAAGGACCTTAAGGTATATTTTAACACTATATATGTGTGTATATATATTGGTTCAGTACTTGAAGCCTTACACGTGTAGTTATTGTTGAGTTTTTACAAACAAATAAAGGTGACTCTTGACAGTAACAATGCCTCATTGAGATCTTTGAATTAGCTGCATACAGATAACAAATAATGGAGTTAAAGGTGATCTGAACTGAAATATATTTACCACCTACTTAAAGGTAACAGAAGACGATTACAGATTTTATATAATGTGATTATATAAAATGTGTAGAGTTTCTGTACCTACAGTTGTTGTTAAACACGATTATTATACACGTAAATCGACGTATGTAGGTATGTATAATCACTTAACTATATATTAAGTTAGGAAAGTTGAAATGCTTTGCCGTTTATATTGAATATAGGCTATCCTAACCCTAACAGGTCCCCTTTAATACTCAAATTATGACATTGGAATTTACTAATTGTTTTATTACTGATATCATCATTGATTGCCTCGTTGGTCTTGTTGGTTACAATTGCGACTGCCGAACGGGAGGTCCTGGGTTCGATTGCCGGGTCGGGCACTACCAAATTCTAATTTAGATTTTCTAGTAGTGGCTCGGAGTCTGGATATGTGCCCGGTATATGACAATAGGCTCACCACCCATTCCATCGTGGGACTTAAAA
>DWFO01003505.1:0-12230 GCA_018246595.1 Mimoniades nurscia nurscia | reverse complement strand
AACACTAACAATGTGGCAGTCAATGAAAATGAAATCATTTTTAATGCTATTTTGTTATAATGTTCCAATTAAGATGATCAAGCTTTCAAAATTATAAAACAATATTATTTTCTTCTAGATGAGGAGTCCTTCATATTAGGTATGGATCCAAAATTTGCAAGACCAGATTGGATGATAGTCACAGTACTACCTGTACCACCATTGGCAGTAAGGCCTGCGGTTGTTATGTTTGGTGCAGCTAAGAACCAGGATGACTTGACTCATAAACTTGCAGACATAATAAAGGCTAACAATGAATTGATGAGAAATGAACAAAATGGAGCAGCTGCCCATGTGCTAGCAGAAAATATTAGGATGCTACAGTTCCATGTGGCTACATTTGTGGATAATGATATGCCTGGAATGCCAAGGTAAATAGAAATAAGCACTTATGTATTAACTGTGGTGACGAAGATTGTTGGAATGTTTTTTTGTGCTTGTTTGTCATTGATGCAAGTTACGTACATAAAACATAGTACCATATATATTAAAACCTAATTCTAAATGCTTAATATTATTTCATTTTTAGAGCTATGCAAAAATCAGGAAAACCACTGAAGGCAGTTAAAGCTCGTTTGAAGGGAAAGGAAGGCAGAATCCGGGGAAATCTTATGGGAAAACGTGTCGATTTTTCTGCGCGTACTGTAATCACACCTGATCCTAATTTGCGTATTGATCAAGTAGGTGTCCCAAGATCTATAGCTCTTAACCTGACCTTCCCGGAATTAGTGACACCGTTTAATATCGATAGAATGACAGAGCTTGTACGAAGAGGTAATGCTCAATATCCAGGAGCTAAATATATTGTTCGTGATAATGGCGAAAGAATTGACTTGAGATTTCACCCTAAACCATCAGACTTACATTTGCAATATGGTTATAAAGTTGAAAGGCATTTAAGAGATGATGATTTGGTAATCTTCAATCGACAACCAACACTTCACAAGATGAGTATGATGGGCCATAGAGTGAAAGTACTACCTTGGTCCACTTTTAGAATGAACTTGAGCTGTACATCACCTTATAATGCAGACTTTGATGGTGATGAAATGAATTTGCATGTGCCACAATCAATGGAAACTCGAGCAGAAGTGGAAAACATTCACATAACACCCAGACAAATTATCACTCCACAAGCAAATAAACCTGTCATGGGTATTGTGCAAGACACATTGACAGCTGTAAGAAAAATGACCAAGAGGGATGTGTTTCTGACTAAAGAACAAGTCATGAATCTTCTAATGTTCTTACCGACATGGGATGGTAAAATACCCCAGCCCTGTATTTTAAAACCTCAACCTCTTTGGACCGGAAAGCAGATATTTACATTAATTATTCCTGGCAACGTTAACATGATTCGTACACATTCTACACATCCAGATGAAGAAGATGATGGTCCATACAAATGGATATCACCTGGTGACACAAAAGTAGTAGTAGAACATGGAGAACTTCTCATGGGAATCTTGTGTAAGAAATCACTTGGTGCTTCTGCTGGCTCTTTGCTTCATATTTGCATGTTGGAGTTGGGTCATGAAACTGCTGGACGATTTTATGGTAATATTCAGACTGTTATTAACAATTGGTTGCTTCTGGAAGGCCATTCAATTGGTATTGGGGATACCATTGCCGATCCCCAAACTTATCAAGAAATTCAGCGCGCCATTGTGAAAGCAAAAGATGACGTAATAGAGGTTATTCAGAAAGCTCACAATATGGAATTAGAACCTACTCCGGGTAATACTTTGCGGCAAACTTTCGAGAATCAAGTAAACAGAATTCTTAATGACGCTCGTGACAAAACTGGTGGTTCGGCTAAGAAATCACTTACTGAATACAATAATCTAAAGGCTATGGTAGTAGCTGGATCTAAGGGTTCAAATATCAACATTTCACAGGTTATTGCTTGTGTAGGCCAACAAAACGTTGAAGGTAAACGTATACCATTCGGTTTTCGTAAACGAACATTGCCACACTTTATCAAGGATGATTATGGTCCTGAATCAAGAGGTTTCGTTGAAAATTCATATCTGGCCGGGCTGACGCCATCTGAGTTTTATTTCCATGCTATGGGAGGCCGAGAAGGTCTTATTGATACTGCTGTAAAAACAGCTGAAACTGGATATATTCAACGACGTTTGATAAAGGCTATGGAATCTGTCATGGTACACTATGATGGCACAGTGCGTAATTCAGTCGGTCAACTCATTCAATTAAGATATGGGGAAGATGGATTAGCTGGAGAAACGGTAGAATTCCAAAATCTTCCCACTGTAAAACTGTCTAATAAAGCCTTTGAAAAGAAATTCAAATTCGATCCTTCAAATGAAAGATATTTGAAAAGAATATTCAATGAAGATATTATCAAAGAGCTCACAGAATCTGGATATGTCATTGCTGATCTTGAAAGTGAATGGGAACAGTTATGTAAAGATCGAGAGATCCTCCGTCAAATTTTCCCAAGTGGCGAATCAAAAGTTGTTTTACCATGCAATTTCAAGAGAATGATCTGGAATGTACAGAAAATTTTCCATATTAACAAGAGAATGCCAACTGATTTAAGCCCAATTAAAGTAATAAAAGGAGTGAAAGATCTTCTTAAAAAATGTGTCATTGTAGCTGGAAATGATCGTTTGTCTGTACAAGCCAATGAAAATGCCACATTGTTGTTCCAGTGTTTAGTTAGATCAACATTATGTACCAAATTCGTGTCAGAAGAATATAGATTGTCAAGTGAAGCTTTTGAATGGTTGATTGGCGAAATTGAAACACGCTTCCAACAAGCTCAAGTTAACCCCGGCGAAATGGTTGGTGCATTAGCGGCTCAATCATTAGGCGAACCTGCTACCCAGATGACACTGAATACTTTCCATTTTGCTGGTGTGTCGTCCAAAAACGTAACCCTTGGTGTACCACGTCTTAAAGAAATAATTAACATTTCAAAGAAACCGAAAGCTCCATCGCTTACCGTTTTCCTAACTGGAGGAGCGGCAAGAGATGCAGAGAAAGCAAAAAATGTTCTCTGCCGTCTGGAACATACCACTTTGCGTAAAGTCACGGCAAATACCGCTATTTACTATGACCCGGATCCACAAAATACTGTTATCGCTGAGGATCAAGAATTTGTAAATGTTTATTATGAAATGCCTGATTTCGACCCAACGAAGATTTCACCGTGGCTGTTACGTATTGAATTGGATCGTAAAAGAATGACTGACAAGAAATTAACCATGGAACAAATAGCTGAAAAAATTAATGCAGGATTTGGAGATGATCTTAACTGCATTTTTAACGATGATAATGCTGAAAAATTAGTGTTGCGTATAAGAATTATGAATAACGAAGAGAGCAAGTTCCAAGACAATGACGAAGAATCAGTTGATAAGATGGAAGATGACATGTTCTTGAGATGCATTGAAGCGAATATGTTATCAGACATGACATTACAAGGAATAGAAGCCATAGCTAAAGTTTATATGCATTTGCCTCAGACAGAAGCAAAAAAACGTATTATTATCACAGAACAGGGAGAGTTCAAAGCTATAGCTGAATGGTTACTTGAAACCGACGGCACTTCATTAATGAAAGTTCTATCCGAACGTGATGTTGATCCAATCCGTACATTCAGTAACGATATTTGTGAGATCTTCCAGGTGTTGGGCATTGAAGCCGTGCGTAAGTCAGTAGAGAAAGAAATGAATGCCGTATTGCAATTCTACGGTTTATACGTAAACTACCGTCACCTTGCGTTATTGTGTGACGTCATGACTGCCAAAGGCCATCTAATGGCAATCACCCGTCACGGTATCAACAGACAAGATACCGGTGCGCTCATGAGGTGCTCGTTTGAAGAAACAGTTGATGTTCTTTTAGACGCCGCCAGTCACGCTGAAGTTGATCCTATGAGAGGAGTATCTGAAAATATCATAATGGGACAATTGCCAAGAATGGGAACTGGTAAGAAACATAAGAAATTATCTAATTCTATTATTAAATGATATCACAATGTATTATATTATTACAATATAAAACTTTATTTTTATAGGATGCTTTGATCTTCTGTTGGATGCTGAAAAATGTAAACATGGAATGGAGATGGGTGGCCTTGGTGTGGGAATGGGCGTAGGAAGTGGAATGTACTTCGGCGTTGGCACTCCCTCTATGACGCCACTGATGACCCCATGGTCTAATCAAAATACTCCAGGATATGCAAGTAGTGTGTGGTCTCCAGGTCAAGGTATTGTTGTCATATTTTAAATGTATGTTTATATAACTTTATTTATGAACATTTTTTCATGTTCTGTAACATTATTTCGTTTGAAACTCCACAGTCGGAAGCAGCATGACCCCTGGAGGCCCTTCGTTCTCGCCGTCTGGAGCATCAGATGCATCTGGATTATCGCCAGCTTACAGTGTGTGGTCCCCCCAGCCTGGATCACCGGGCTCGCCTGGAGGAGGACACCTTTCACCTTATGCCTCTCCCGCTGGCGCATCGCCTTCTTACTCTCCAACTAGTCCTGTATATGGTGCAGCTTCGCCCAGTCTCACGCCAACATCACCGCACTACTCGCCGACTAGCCCTTCGTATTCACCGACGTCACCAAACTACTCCCCTACTTCCCCAATTTATTCGCCTACTTCACCTAGTTATTCACCAACGTCTCCAGGATACTCTCCGACATCTCCTTCATATTCTCCAACATCACCAAGCTATTCTCCAACTTCTCCTAGCTACTCTCCAACTAGTCCGGCGTACTCTCCAACTTCTCCCAGTTATTCGCCCACGTCTCCAAGTTATTCACCCACAAGTCCGTCTTATTCACCAACGAGTCCGTCTTATTCTCCGACGAGTCCGGCATACTCGCCAACTTCACCGGCGTATTCACCGTCATCTCCAAGTTATTCTCCAACAAGCCCAGTCTATAGTCCAGCATCACCAAGCTATTCACCATCTTCGCCCAACTATACACCGACAGCACCTGCTTATTCGCCGACAAGCCCTTCGTACTCTCCAACTTCGCCAGCATATTCTCCCACGTCACCGAGCTATTCGCCTTCACCGAAATATTCACCAACGTCACCAAACTACTCACCGACGTCGCCCTCGATTTCTGGAGGCAGCCCGACGTATTCACCCACCAGTCCACAATATTCGCCAACAAGCTCTCAGTACTCGCCGACAAGTCCTGCTTATTCAGCGTCATCTCCTCAACATGCAGGTAGTACTCGTTATTCTCCTTCTTCTCCAAATTATTCGTCTTCGCCGAATTATTCTCCCTCTTCGCCCGGATACTCACCGTCATCAAGCAAGTATTCCCCAACTTCGCCGACATACACGCCGACGTCCTCCAACTACTCACCGACGTCACCTGCTTATTCGCCATCATCCGCTGGACCCACCACATATTCGCCCACATCGCCTACTTATTCACCCACATCCCCTCCCTATGACGACGGCGACGATTAGACATAAAGATTGTAACTGCTTTTGTGAATATAAGTATACCTTACTTAGGACGGTGTTAATGTTGTAATTGATAAACGTGCGTCAGCTTTTACATATTGCAAATTTGTTTGTATTCGTGTCGATGTGTGCTCGAAAACTTCGCGTGTCGATCCATATCATAAAAATAAATGTCTTTCGACTATACCTTAAAGTATAGTTTAACTACAAAATCGAATGACATGATGCATATGACCTCAGTGGTGGTACAACAATAACAATCATAACTGAACTGAACTGTTATACACACTAAGAAATCGCGCGTATACACCATCTAGCACAAATGAAGCTCACTTGTGAATTGCAACTGTATCAATGAAATATAAATTGCCCATATTTGCGGTATACAACCATTGTAAATATTTTGATCAACATTAATTAAAATTAATTATATCATTTATCGTATCATAATATCCATGTTTACCTTATAATCAATAAACAGTAGGTATATAGATTACTTTATAATAATTAATAAATAATAATTGTAAGGTAACCTAATAATGAACATGTATATGTGTGTGTGTGTCTTGTGTGTGCCGCCAGAGTGAGATTGATTTCAATTGTCAGAAGCGCCAGTTATTTCATAATTAGATTACCAATTACACGTTTACCGCCTCACGGTAATCTTAATAAGTTTAACCAACTAAACAAGTTTCAGTATTACTGATATCTGTAAAGAACTGTTTTTGTAGTTCGCGGAAGTTACTTTGTTACATGCAGGTGAGGTCAACCTCACTCGGGATGCGTCATAATAAAAAAAAGATATCTGTGTAATGTTATGTGGTAGTATAGCGCGACGTTAAACGTGAGTAAAATATTTGCAAAAAAAAACTAAAATACTATTAAGAGAAAAAAATCCGGAACGCAGCTGCGAATTTCACACTTAGTTAAGTATCTGTTATGTGCATCATCTGTTTAAAGTAGTTATGGCAAGTTTTATACTGTACGTCTTTTTACATAACCATCAAAAGTATAAATATGTAGGTACAGCGTAAGAAAAAAATATTCGTGTGCTTTTTTTGTGTTTGTATTTGTTAAAAAAATTTATTGATTAATTATCTAACTTTATAAATTATTTTTTAATTTAATAGGGGCTAAAATGTGACTCAAAACCTGTAGTCAGAGCAACAAAAGATTTTTGTTAAATTTAAAAATAGTTTAAAATTTCCTTAATTACACCCAAAAATTATATATATAGGTATATAATGTTTAGAATAAGAATTTTAAATACCCGTAGTTTTAAGCCATTCTTTATAATAAACATTATGTATAACTGATATTTTGTTTTTATTTAACGTAACATCATTACGCCGGTAATCCTCGAAGAGGTATACAGAAGTTATAGTGCACACTCATGTTTTGCCAATTAATTATGTCGCATAAATACATGCTCCGAATCACTACTAAACATTTCAAGTTAGAAAAATCCAATAAGACGCGATTAGCAGTCGCGCTTGCAACCAACACGAGCAATGAGGTAGGCCTATCATGAACGTATTCAATAAATCCAGGAATATATTTATTCGCACGAAATAAATTGATGGGTACTTTTGGGAAATGTATTTTTAGACTAAAATCTTTATTGCACGTCTTGCCACACTCAAAGTACTAGAAAGCTTTCACGTAATTTCCACTCGACAGAATAATGTTACAAAATGCTCCCGCTATTTGAGAACTCCTAGCAATCATGGAGAAATTTGTTCACGTCACATCAGCTTTTGTGGAAGTCGATTAAGCTGGTCGTGCATGACAAATGGCAACCATTTGTTTTGGTCCAACAATAGTTTATAGGAAATCATGTATGATGTATTGCACATTAAAACTTTATACAATAATATAATAATATACTTAAACTACAACAAGAACATCGATTTCACGTAGCAAATATCTCCTCACGACTCAATTATACCTATGTAAATCGCGACTATGTACCTGACATTTCATATAGTAAACTAAGTTACGTCTGAAGTATTTAGGTATTTCTAAAATATTAAATACTCATATTAAATATCAAGATACCTATGCAGGATAGCAGGATACCATTTTCTGGCCCACTTAATGTCTTTCAGTTTAATATTACTTCATTATTTTTATATTACATCACATATTAAATACTTTTACCTGAATAAGAGGTATAAGTAGAAGTACCTAACTGGTATTGAAATAATAATGATTGTGTTATTTGATGCAATACTCTTAGTACCTACTTACTCTTTAAGTACCGATCTAAGTATAGATACCGGGAGAAATTGTTAAGCTAGCTTATAATCTCTTAAAACATTGCTTTTTAAACTTATTCGCGGTTGAAAACATAATCTATACTTACCATCGTTTGTAGTTCAGGATATCTAAAAGATTATTGCCTATGCACAGATTTCCTATGAAGAAAATAACACACTGCCTTTTAGTACCTTTAATGTCAAGCGACAGTCTACTGAGCGTGCTCTAAATATTTATAATATTACCTATCTTTAGCGTAACTCAAAATAATAGAAGAGACTTTTATGTGCTTATAATTTTCATAATAGAGAGTTATGAATATAGAAGAAAAATGTCGTGTTTGTAAGGATAGAGATGGATGGATGAATTGCGACATCCTACGCTGCGCCATTGCGGCACTAGGTAGGTATTATTTATTATATTTTATTATATTTATTTATTGTCCCGAGATATTTATTTATTACGGGCCTCGAGGACTTTCTCTCTAACTGGGTACTCTCATGGTGTCAATTCCCCAAAGTGACCAACAACCCGCCTTCTACATGCGGTAGTGTTAAGCCGGTCTCGTGCACTCGTTCTCCGGAGGAGGACGCCAGTCGTACGAGCTCACGCGGGAGCGGTGATAGAGGCGTTAGGTATTCGATGCTACCGTATACCAAACATATGCTTAACATACATATAGAGGACGTGACGTGAGGATATAAAATAAATATTATTAATATATATGTATTTTAATGGATTAAATTTCATTGTTTACCGTGATCATTTACACTTAATTGAAATAAAATCACTTATTCAATCAATGTCTATATAAAAAATTTTGTTAATAAAGTAAAAGAAAAAAGCAATAAATGATTCAGATGCAACATAGGTATAATTCGAAACGCCCTACTAATGTTTTCTAAGGGCTGCGTAGTTCTACTTACATCTTAAAGGTTTATTAAATTCGTACAGTAGGTACTTGGAAGAATAAAACAGTAGTGAAGGGTATCTCTATTCATGTATACAAAACGTGTTTGCACAACAAAAGCGACGAGCGGAGGTCGCAGTGTGTCCGCAGTTTCGTATAAAGATCAAGGTGAGTGGCCAGATAGCATCACGGTTGCGGTCATGCGATGCAGTCTCAGTAGTTGATTTGCTCGTTTTTAGTGGTTCGGTGCACGCACGGTACATCTTATTGTCATCAGTTTTTTTCCAAATGCTCTTCTTTTTCGGAGCTCATAACATTTTGTGTAAGTTATGAGAGAAATTGTTGATGAGTATACCTATACTTATAAAATTTTACATCACTTTACTAGGCGACAGTACGGATTTAGGTATGTATAACATAACGCCATTTTGAACTCTGGTTCTGCTATAAAAAATTCGCTGTGGCTATAGCACAGAATATTGCATACAGTAATATAATCTAAGTTCAGAAAACCGTAGACGTTACCCATGACCCGAACAGCTGGGCGACCTTCTTTACTTGGAATAAAATTTCGTATCATTTGCGACTGAAATATTGTCACATATACTTATATAGTCATATATAGTTCAATTATGTATTCAGTTCTATAATTTCCCACAGTATTAGTTACACTACGGCACCCTTAATATACAAAAAATGAGGATTCCATTGAAACACGTAATGAATTGTAAGATTCTATCTATATATTAGGTACTTTCTAATAAATAGAACCAAAAAGCAAATAGCGTATACAACGAGACAAACTCTTTACTGATTGTGTAATTGATATAGGATACGCAGTTTTATGATAATGAAAAACCGTGAAGGAACTCCAGCAGTTCATGCAATTATTTAATTAAGAGTCGAATCAATTTGAAACCGCTAATTGATCTTACAAAGACGTACGGTTATTAGCCAATACATAAAATCGTGTCCCTACCGCTAGCTTTATTGCACGGTGTGTTTCTGAAAAAACAAATATAGAAATATAATATGTATAATATACAGAATAATAATATAATAATCAGAAATTTGAAAATAGCCTCTACGGGCTATTCACTCACTTTCATCTGTGACCATGGCATATATAGATACAATGGTGAACAGCAGTCGATTAGGCGAAAGATAAAATGGTGTATACCCATAGCGCTGTGACAACAAAACAGAGTTTGGATCTATGATTACTATACATACGAGCGGCTGGCAGTATATATAAAACTTACATGAATTAATTTTTAATTTAAAAGATTTACTACAAAAAACACTTAGTCACACGTTATTAATAAAATGTTTATGCCGACTTTAATAAGGCTACGCCAGTGACGTGTCCTGTACAAGCTTGTGTTACAAGTTGTAACTTACAACTTACAACAACAAAATTGCTATAAACTGATCCATTGAATAAACGAATCTAAGTTAGTAGTACCAAAGTACCAATCATGTCCTCTCACTCTCACACTAATGTTTCTATACTCGCATTTCGCATATACTCGCAGGCACATGCTGTTATATTTCAAATACGACCAACGAGACTCAACATTTTTATAAATTTACATACTTTATTTCATTTAATCTTTCCATTCGTACAAAGCTCTCTATGGTGCCTAAAAATACAAATAAAAAGTAAAAGTGAATAATACATATGAAGCTAATTTTTAAATGATTTACTTTAGATTTGTATATTGAATGACTCGGCTATTATAGTATTTCACCATTCGATTGTCACAAAATTTTAAATATGGGTACTTGTGCTGGAACCCTGTAGCGCTAATCTAGTGAGGTATATAGGTACCTAATGGTATCAATGTGTTGTGCACGGAAATATACATTATGCATGCAGTTACGAGTACATGTCCGACTAGCAAAAATCTCTTATCTTTACCGTGAGAAACCCTCTTTGTTATTGTATTTTTGCAAATTCAATTTGGTAACAAAAATGTATTCGCGGTTTTTAAAATCCATTTTACGGGCTCATTTTTCATGGGCTCACGGATATTCTGTTCACGACTTCAGTTGATAATGTTTAAATGGGCTATAAATAAAGTACCTACAAATTATTCTCAATATTCCTAATGATAGCACTCCATAACGTCTTTATTTAATAAATTGCGCTATAGAACCAAAAGAAAACACTAGATAACGTAAAGAAAAAACTGACGTTGATCTATCTTTAGGTACACTTTATTCCAAATTGCAGATGTTAATTGCTTTTGAATACTTTCAGGCTACTAATACGTGTACAATAATGCCACGTGATTTGTACAGAAGGTCATTGGTCATTTTGAACGTCATTATATATCTAACCACAATTCCAAAACAAAGCGTTACTTCTAAATAAATCCTTACGACCCGTGCCTTTCAGTATACGTTCCTATATTACCTACTTTATGTATTACCTACGTGTTATATATAAAATGTACAGGTAGGTCAAGTAACCTTCATTTGGGAAAAGTAGTCCTATACGGACAATTTAATGTCTGTTGATAACGTATCGGGTCAGGTGAGTCAAGCCACTTGTACATTCATTCTGCATGATGTAACACTACACTTCTAAAGCTCTGTGCCATGTAGGAGATGGTGGTTATATTGAACATAAAATGAAAGCAGTGCAAAAAAGTCGTGCATATAATTCTATTTAATTGGAAGTGTTCGCTTGATATTATGTAATAATGTAAGAAACATAACATCACGCCTGTAATCCCAGAAGTGATAGGCAGACGAATGCAGAACATTTCCACGTTTCACCAGTTACGTGTTACGTCCCATTATGGAATAGGTGGTGAGTCTATTGCCATACATCGGGTACATTTCCAGACTCCTAGCTACTTGTAGAAAATCTAAATTAGAAAAATTCAATACTGCTCGATCCGGGATTTAAACCCAGGATCTCGCGATCGGCAGTCGCGCTTGCAGCCAACACAACCAAATAGGCAGTCGAATGTAATAATTTGTGTATTTATTTAAGGCTTTCAGTACCATAACATAACTTTTATCCTAACCGCACGTATCCTAAAACCAGCCCCAACCTCGTTGAAAACAAGATTTCGTGTATATTGCTATGTGACTACATACTACAACATTCTCAGACACCCAATAAATACGATTAATAACAGTAGGTAGGTACCTTTACTATCGACACATTATCGACATGGGTTTCTTTTCTCAAGCTGAAACATGATACCTGCATTTCAAAACATAGTCACGATTTATGCAGCGTATCAGTCCCGCAGTTACGTTATGGATTTACGTCAGACACGGCTGCGTACCTCGGTCTGGCCGCTGCGAAATTGTTTGCAATACCAACGTCGTGCAATTTTCTACTAGGTAGGTATGCAGTGTATCGTAAATAAACAAAATGCGATTAGCTTATCTGAGTGTTATCTGAGGGATAGGTAGGGAGAGGCGGTGGGGGGGGGGGGGGGGGGGTTCCGGTAGCGCGCGGGGCTTGGGGACAGTGGTTTTCAAAGGTCTGTGAGCGCTTGGCCGCGCCCTCGTTCCGCGCACGCGGTGAGGAAAGTG
>DWFO01003504.1:0-12230 GCA_018246595.1 Mimoniades nurscia nurscia | reverse complement strand
AACGTGGGAGTGTTCTGCATCCCTCTGCCTACCTCTTCGGGGATTACAGGCGTGAAGTTACGTTTACGTTTTTTCTAAGGTGTGTAGGTTTCCTCACGTGTTTTCCTTCACAGTTATTGCGCTTTTTATTTAACCGTAAAACGCACATTTGTAAAGAGATGCACATCAGGATTTGAACTCAGGCCTCCGGAATGTAAGACTGAATTTCAAACCACTAGGCTATCACTGCTATATACTGTATTCGTATGTATCCAAGTATTATAATAATATTTTGTTGCTGCGAAAGTCTAACGTCTCTATGTTAGGTGACCCAAATAAATTCAATTTAAATTGAAAGTGAGTGATGAGTTGATTATGCGAATTGGGTGATCCTCAACATATATTTAACCACCACCTCAGATACATTAAGCTTAAAAGAGATTTTAATCATTCATAGGCTCGTTTAAGCTATTATTGTAGCTATATTATCCAAACGTATTTAAACACATACTACTTATCAAAGTACCACACATTTGATCGAAAAACATGGTAAGCTGCAATCAATGGATTGTGTATTAATCCATTTTTAAAACAGCTCTAAATAAAAATAACAATATAAACAAAAATCTATTAAATCGTAAAAAAACATAACATCACGCCTGTGATCCCCGAAGACGTAGGCAGAGAAATGAACACTCCTTCGATTAAATCACTTAAGGGAATAAATTAGTTTAACAAGTTAATTAGCCCGAGTAATAAATTATTACACGACGAAAAACGCGTCGATTTGAAGACGTCGTGATGAGGAGGTTGGAGAATGTTGTCACACTCGGGATTTGCAGAGATAAAGGTCGAAGGCGGTAGGGGAGCATGCCACTTGGACACGTACTGGCGCTCGCGCTCCCTACGACACACCATTTATTCATCATTTATATATACATACATGTATAAGTATATTTTGAGTGTGATTTCGTTTGGGATTGTCGAAACGCGGACCCTCACTCACTTATATTAGTTACATCAGACTTTACGAATCTTGTATTATTCAATTTCCACGAAGCTATTATCTTTTACCACTCATAGTAATAGGGTTTTCCTCCTGAAATGTTATTACATTTCTCGGGTGTTTCCACTGACTGAAAGAAGTGTGTAATTTCTCTCGGCCGTTGTACGGATTAATTTATTCTATACAAATGGTCGACATAAACCTCGACGAGAAAAATTGTTTCTCCCTTTGGTTTTCTTACTACTTGAACACGATTAGTTACTGGTAAATCGTGACAATTATGAATTGCGTATAGCGAATTAATAAAAGAAACCGTTTTTACTACTAAGCACTAGTATTCTCGTGATTGCCTGTGTCGTAGGTCCATAGATAGGAATTTTATAAGAATAGTCACCAACATTTCTATATTTAGCAACGCATCTGTTTTGAATGTTAGTCGTTTAAATAACATGGTAATTGCATGATGCAGATGCCTAAAATAGATTGTGAATTAGAAATATCATGTCCAGGTCCCCTTAATAATAGAATAACTCCATTAACTTTTGTATTACAACCTTCCTTCCTTCCTTACTCATCAGTTTTGTTAATTTAATGTCGGGTTCGTTTTCAAACGAGCTGTCGATCTTAGATACGTGGGTTAAACTGTTTGACTTGTCGACTTTATCGTCCAGTTGGTACTTAAAACCCCAATCTACGCTTACACCTGCTATCAAATAAACTTTTGTTCAGGAACGTTTTTTGCTAACTAAGCTGATTTTTAAGCGTCTATGAATAATAACATCTGCAGATGCTATACATAGGCTATAACCGCTTTTAAGCTTCCTCGTTTGTTTTGTTACTGTTGCTCTTATAACAATTATTAATTATTAAATTTCACATCATTATATATATTTCTAGTACAGCTCCATTGGTAACCTAAGTCCTATTTAGTTAAAATTATCATTGAGCATTTCTTTTAAACGACAGCCACTTCTATTTTTTCAATATAAATGTAAACCGGCTTTAGCCAACGTTTTATAGAGATAAAACACCCCCTCTCCCTATTATCCTCCAGACTCGTCAGAACGCAACATAATTACGGCACAGCAGTCATTTTCCTTCGTTACCGATAGAGAATCCTGAAAAAAATCTCGACGTCCATTGTTATCCTGTCGTATTTTTTTTGCATCGTTATTACCCCGTATAAATATTCAAGAAGAAACAAGTACGGTCTTTGAGATCGAGCGGTGTGGCGATATTGACATTATAATGAAATTCTCTTAAACGTCCACGCTTTGATTGTTAAAATATGCATTAGATAAATAAATCTTCTACCTTTCAAATCCGACTTCTCCAAGTCAATTTATGTAAGACGAGCCGGGATAAATCTTAAAGCGATGATTTAATTAAGGTGTTATTAAAAACTACCCTCGGGAATATTTGATCCCCGAATTGAAAACACATTTACGCATATCTAAACCTTATATACGGTTCTCTGCCTTTCTATTTGTTATCATTCAATGAATATTTCAATGTTCAATGGGATTGAGGATTTCTGAACGTTAGAAATTAAATTAACGTTATTGTTTAACAATTAAAATATTGCTATTATTACGTATTTTATTCACAGTACAAGTTAAACGTGCACTCATGTCGAAATACTTTCATAATGTACATATACAAGGAGTATCAAGACAGGGTAAACATAGAAACCCAATACGCACTTTTCGAGACAAAAGGTATCAAGTAAAACCTTTTATAAATAGAGGACGAATAAGTAGATAAAAGGCGGTAGTAAACAGGTATTTATTTGGAAAACAATCTGAGAAGTCTGGCGTCGGTCTCCAGCCATTACAGAGTTATTATTCGTACCTACTTCAGAAATATCCGCTATCCCCGCTAACCTCTGAGGGTGGATTGCATAATATATTAACGGTAATTATTCTTACATTTCGACCGCCCGGTGTGCGTTTGTTCGCGTCTAATTGTTTTCGCATTACCAGCTGGATGGCAAATCTTCACAGTTCAGTTTTAGCGGCAGTAGTGTTGTCCTTATGAGTTATCATTCACTACGTCCTTTTCTCATATTATCATGATTAAGTGATATTATAAGTAATACGTTTTATCACTGACTGTCATACGGCTGTACAGTTACGCACGGCTTGACTTCGTTTTTTTCCTATCTATCTGTATTTATATATTTATCAGTTACATTGTCTTTTTCATCAAGTGTAAATTATCATTAACTACTAGGATTCGGTTTTTGTCATTTTCATGTTTTTATCGTTTTCTTATTGAATAATAATTAGGCACTGAATAGTTGATATGTCACGAAAATAATGATTTTCCTTTCCCTTGCAGATGGTGACCAGGACAAAGAAAATCTTCGTTGGCGGGCTATCAGCACCCACAACGCTGGAGGATGTCAAGAACTACTTCGAGCAATTCGGACCGGTAAGTGCATCAACCAACATAAAACTATTTGTAGCGAGACTCCTTCTATAACGAAGAAGTTTCACACAATAAACTATTAAGACATTATAACTCACATTGTAAACCTTGCTATTATCTAACTGTATGAATAAATTGATTGATCACATTGGTGTAATAACCCAGGGGTATTCTCAAATCGCAAGTAAGGGCAGGTTTTTATTTTTCAACCATTAATATCACAAGTTAGCACTTAGTTTCGTTCTTGATTTTAACATTTTATAATGCTTAAAGTAAAAATTTATTTAAGTAGTTAGTTAAGTATAAAAGTTAAAAGTATTTAAAGTAGTAGTGAAATTAATGTTTTGGTGATTTATGGTACTTCAATGTTGATTTTTAAAGTAGTTCTGTACAATTTAAAGTTAATTATTTATCAATCGCATCGCATACAATTTATAATAGGTTTTGTTCGATCATATTTTAAAATAAGATATGTTGACCAATCCCCATATTTTTTTATTCTAACGAGGTTAAAGATTGTCTATATATGATTATCTTATTGCTAACAAAATTATTATACTGCCATTTTATGAATCGCTTATAAAATATTATGATGGCATTTTATAAAATAATTTATTAGAATTTCATAAATCTACATACATCATTTACATATACATATAATTATAAGGATTAGTCATTTTAAAATACAACGAAATATTAACTTAAATGTAAATAATTTTAAATTAAAGTAACATAACCTAGCAGTGTCTCCTACCAAGAGACAATTTCTAAAACTCGAACCGATATAGAATAACAAAGGTTTAACAAACAATCTATCGACTCGCTTGAAAATACGGTATTGAAAAACGAATCTTGGGCCGGAATAGTCAGGGTCTATATTTACTGGGACGTCTGGGCGGGCCTGTAGAGATGCGATAAGTTGGGTCTTTGTCTGGCGGTCGCGAGTCAGAGCAGGTGTCTATCTACAAAAGTTTCGCCGTAATTAGGCCCGTATCTAGCATGGATGCGGACTAAGGAACTTTTCAGAATTCAACATTGGCTACAGCGGGGAGTCATTGTGCCAGCTCTCAAAGTAATCAGCCCCAGCCAGTCGCCCGCGACGATCAAAACCTTCATTACCTATTATGAGAGTTTAGAATAAAGCCAACGAGTTTTTCGGAATGAATGTGATTGATGCCAAGCGAAGGAAATATCCCGGGAGAGATAAAAGGAATTTAATGAAGAGTCTTTAAGAATAATGATTAAGGGAATGGTTATTCCTTTTGGTCGGCGGCGTAATGATGGTGTCTTTTGGTTTTCTTTTTGTGTCTACAGAGTACTATGTAACTGCTATTATTGTAATTAAAAGCTAGCCTATTAGAAAAGTAGGTAACGGCATTTAAATAACATCGATGTCACGTAACATTTCTAAAATTCATTGGAAACGTAGATCTTAATTAATTTCATTGTTCGTCAAATACAATCGTTGTACTACGCAACATTACAACTACGAAGGTAAATCCATCCCTAAAGGTAATCTCTAGGTTACCATAAAACGGGCACGTGATCTAACTTATACCGCCAATTAACTGCCTGAGTCAGAACCAATCAAAACGTGTAACCTCACATAAGAAGCCTAAAATGTATATCTTAGTAAGATAAATAAATTAATTCTAATATTGGATCCACTAAGAACGCACACCGAGAATTCTGATTACAAATTAATTCAATAACATTCAAGCCGCGCACTGTACTCTCTGCTCAGCATCATTTTGTACGGGTGTCACAATTTGAGAAAGTTTAATTAACAATCTAGTCGCTTTTGTAGGTGCCTTCATTAGTGTATTTGTGGATAAACATTGCGCAAACTTGACGTAATTCGTAGTGTGTGTGTGCGTAGGGAGTATAGAGCTGTCCGGATCGTACCGGATTACATATCCGGTACCGGTACGTGACGTGCGACATGGCGATCACATCGAAGTCCTGCCATTATGACTGCTGTACGGAACGCGCACTGCCGGCGGCGTGCGTGCGCTCCGTGACTCCGATGTCTCGATACCGCTTCGGTTCTCCCCACGTGCGAGCTTTCCGAATGCAAACTGTCTCAGAATATCAAATGAGCCACTTAAATACCGAACACAATGACTACGCCCACCTGAAGCTAAGGCCGCGGGGACGCGTGCACGCAACGCCGTCGTAAATGAAAGCCCGTCGGGTCGGGGCCGAAGGGTGGGCGAGGTTCAACCCCGGTAACGATTTCCTTCAGATAATGGAGAATTTTCTGATGAAAGCTGCTCAACAGTGCCCTTTCAAGGATTTAGGAAACGTCGGATTTATGGCCCGAACGGTCGGCGCAAATTTTGTTCGGCACGACACAACGGTCCCTGTCGAATGAATAAAACGGATCTATACGTGCGTCCTCCCCTGAGCATTCTTTCATAGAATTCTCCCCATTTCGAACTTTAAAGTGCTGTTGCAGCCGTTGTACTAATGAGTAATAAAGATAACGCGCCCTCCGTAGTTTTAATATACTCTTTAAAGAGCTGTCTAATAACAAGAGCTCTATAAAAATGAGATATTTAAATCTGACTTTCCGCTGAAGGAACATTTTGCCACAGCTTATTTATCTCAATGGGCAATATTAATAAAGTCAATGTCTTCCGTAGACATTGATTCTCATTTTTTATATCTACTTAATTTATTTTTATAAAGTTTAAAGTTAAATCGTTCGGTGTATAGAATGAAAACTCCAACGATCTATTCAGAATACATAGGAAAATATTTGTTTAAATAAATCAGGACACATGTAACACATAAATTTATAGTGTTTTAAATTTTAAAATGACTTTACATAAGGCGTCGAGATAATTTCATAGTGTTAGACGATTAAGCTAACGCAAACACATATTATGTATGAAGTAGTCGCGGCAATTTCGAGCGAAAGTTTAAAGGTAGCAAATTAGTTCTGCAGCACGTACATAGCACCGCATATTCGCTTAATTCTTGTCTATCAAATTGTGTACACAACGCTATCTTTACACTTTATTTCATGAGCGCGCTTACTCAGACATATATATATATATGTATGTATATAAAAATCAATCAGTAGACAGGTTTTTTTTACATACGAAACAGTAATAGTAAATAACCCATCAGTAGATTGTTTGAGATTATATTTGCTATTAAATTCAACGTATTTATGTTTATTTTTATTTAATGAGCCGCAATGACACCTTACCAAATATTAATATGTAAATCGTCGCTGAAATCACTTCGAAGTCAAATGCCGCCCGACACCGAAATGTCGACTTAAAAATTAATTAGCCGAACGACCTGTGTAATCTCTGAAGCCTACACCGATTAGGGGGTTTGTTGTTTTCTAATTTCAATTCAAGTAGCTGCGTATAACAAGCTATTATACTTTCACACTTTTATGGTATTTACTACCTTCTAGTTCTCAACATGCTGACCATGCCCACCAATGTTATCCTACTCGAGTAAAACGTACCCTTGGACCTCACATTTTCTCCGCGGACTGATTATGTTTATTTTTTCTGTTCTCTCATGAAAATGTATGCCGTCTTTATCTGTCTATCTGCCTCGCTAAAGCGATATTGTATTTAATGTTAAGAGAACAACTTTATTCACAAGAGTTTTGGCCGAGATGTTTAGTTAAATATTTCCTTCTTAGCGAATATTATTTTTTTACTTACAAACGGAAGCGAAATAGTCGTGATCCTACATTTTTTACGGTTTTGTTACTCAATTTTACGTAATATTATTTAACATGGACTCTTTATTTTAGCGGATATTAAAAGTTAACTTTGCTCTAAGTTCCTCTTCAGTGCCTTATGGAACTGTAGTGTTCTAAGTGCTTTGGATTAATAGTGCGCTCTCTTGCAATCTGATGCCTTATATTACTGGATCGAGGCTTCTCGCCGGCTAACGATGAAGTTTCCTAACCAATATAAAGTTAGTGAGTTTCGCTAAGCGTCGCACGCACGAGAGGGTGTCTTTGAGAAAGTTCCGTTGCATGCTTGATTCGCTATTGTTTTAGTCGTCTGGCTCCCACCAACTCTGACCGTCGCTCCCTTCGATAACTACCTCCCAAGACGTGTGCTTCCTTTCACTGCAACTTGTACCACTTCTTGTTATTATCTTAGCATTTGCTGTCAACTATGTGCTGACTATCGACATATTCGCTTGCCTCCAATCGCGTTTTAGAAATTCGTACTAAATGTGTTCTAACGAGCAGTGTATGTTCGAATAATCGATGTCATAATACAGCTCACATTTAAACTAAATACGTAATAGCTCAATTAATTTATTTTTTTGTCCAATGCATTTCGTTAAGAGATCCTTTCAGAAATGCTGAATAAATAAGGGGAAGTACATTAATTTGAAGTACGGAAAAATTGAAGAGGCTTCAAATACACAGCGAATTTATTTGAAAGGGACGGTAAAGAATTAAAATATACTTACAATAAAAACTTACGTAATATACCGGTATTATAAGAAATAGCTAAACATTAAGTGATCACAAGAGATTTTAATAGGTCATTAAATATAAAAATTTTAAAAATTGGAATTTGCGGAAATTTATTACAATGCTTGTGATGTAACTCCAGCTCCACAACAAGTTAGTTTGTATTTTAACATAAATGCTTGTTTCAAAAGATGTAGAAACACACTTATGGAGTTTCTTTCGCAGGTTCTTTTCCATAGCGAGGCATTTTCTGAAGCGGTGGTAGTTTCATTTAGACGTACAAAAAATTAATGTT
Source organism: Mimoniades nurscia nurscia (assembly GCA_018246595.1). NCBI lineage: Eukaryota > Metazoa > Arthropoda > Insecta > Lepidoptera > Hesperiidae > Mimoniades > Mimoniades nurscia. The sequence continues at coordinate 4,055 of DWFO01003504.1, read as the reverse complement.
CTAACGAACCAATTTTGAATAAAAATACATTTTAATCTTAATACGTATTTTTCCTTTCTATAAATTCTTAAAATACATTTCATTCCCAATTTGCTCATAATATAAAGCCTAGTTAGCGATTGCATCTATCGTTAATACCAGCACTTGGCAATAAATCGTCCAAAACAAACAAGTTGCACAGATTGTTGTGTTTCCAGCTAGGGTACTGTATAAACGTCAAACAATCCAGTACAGATAGATAGTGCTCCTACGTGTTTGCATCGCTAACTAAACATCGTTTACTGTCAGCGGCTCTCGATCTGTAACTGAGGCGGGTCCGGAATTTGGCTTAACTACACTATAGATACGATATCATCTCAGGCCGTATATCAATCAGTTGTTACAACGCTCTGCGATTGTCGTTTATCTTCGAGGCCGGTCGGAGCTGTCTGTCCAGATTCGTGCATTGTTCCGACATTAGCCGGGGTAGCCGAAACGGTGGAGGTCTGAAATGCCAGCGCGGTAGCTTCGTTGAAGTTGCAATGGTGCGCCGAACGCCCGATAGCGTTTCCAATTTCCTGACTTAAATTGCTCTAATTTGGTTATGCGCGGACGGGTGATTGAATGCCACTAAAGTCCTCCCGCAAGCGGCAATGCGCCTTGTAATTTTTAATTCCATTTCGACGCAGTTTCATGTTCATGTATTATGTTCTAGTTCTCGTGAAATAAAATTTGTACAATCTTTGACCGCTGTAGCTTTACGAAATGCAAAGTTAATCTTTAAAGCTCGTTCTTCATAATGCACGTGAAAATTTTGTACACTACAAATCCTTTAATGCCGGTTATATGAGTCTAATATTTAATTTATTTGGATTAAAATATGAAACAGTTTCGTCTGCTTGTGATTTTAGCCAGTAAAATTGTGTCCACGGAGGAAAAATTTCACTTTAATGTGAAAATGAAAATTGACACATTGAAATTTCGAAGTCTTTGAATTAGTCTACATCTTCAAATAATACGTAATACAGCATAAAATGTCGTAACAATTCTCTCTAACAACGCGCCGTCATACTTATGTTTGTTCATATATTCAGGGAGTTTCTCTTGCCTTGGCGTAAGTTTTGTAGACTTTGGGAATAAATTTCTGATCCTTGATTTAGTTTCGCCGAAGCTATGACAAAATATGTATAACATAATTTGACTTGTCCAACTGAAGTGTGTTAGAATGTTCTTTCAAGGGTTGTACATATGTATATATTATGTTATTGATTATATGATTGAATTGATATATGTACATACTTACAAATTTCAAGCAAATTATAATATCACATTGTCAGCTAATATTAAATTTTTTATTGTATATATTATTTTGTGTACGCAAAAATTGTTTCATTTTATGTGTAAGTATTTTTTTTGATATACGAAATATAAACGTAGGCCTAAGATTTATTAATTCTTTCATGGCAACGCTAGCAAGCGGTAAAATAAAAGTTTATGTTTAAATCAAGGAATACACTTTCAAAAAATATTAAATATAAATCGACTGAAGTCTAAAGGGTAAGACAAATATTGAAGTTTAATAATTAAAACCTTCGTATGTTCGAATCAAGGATTGACTTTTTATATTCCCATTGCACGGGAACGAGCTATACTAGAGTGGCAATATATTAGCTTAATGGCAAACTAATTACTCCTGGAATAGCTCTCCAGGACCACGTACAGACTCCTTAAGGACTTTTTATGTAATTTAGCTTGGCTTCTCCAGATTTTGTTAATGAAACATAAGGAATGGAAGTGTGTTGGGGATTTTACTAATTTTCTATACGATTTCGTTCTATTCTATTATTGAAAGACGTACACTACTACCAGTTTAAGCAGGGGCATTATTCACCACGAAATTATACCGCGCTTTGTTATTAACATGGATCGAAAGCTAACTCGTCTCTCGTTTAAAGCCTATAACAAAGATCGACATGTGATAACATATGATCATACATTTACAATTACTATCCTAATGTAATTACAATACCTACAACATCAAAACAGATAGTTAATTTTATCCCACTTTGAACTGATTAGTTGACTTATATTTTGGTCGTCCATTTTAGCAAACGCAAGGCGTAATATCAACAAATAAGTAGTTTTGTAAGAAAAAACAAACCTACCACCATATTATGTACACTGCAGAGAACAAACGTAATAAATATACCGGCCTGAAACAAATGACTTCGATAACGATAAAATCTCCTTTCAAAATTCCATTTATGAGCTGCAGTCAAAAGCGCGGTACAAGTAAACAAGAGAACAATATAAATGTAGAAACAATATCGCAAAAGTACGCTCCGGCGTAGTATTGTAGAGGCAATCTGACGGACACAGAATCGAATGCGGTACGGGACGAAAATAAATTTGTCCGGTATACTTGTCATTGTAGGGTCTATTTTCCTTTACCAATAAATGGAAATAAAAATCGAAATGCGGCGGAACAATGATGTAATAGTCCTCTCCCCGAGAAGGAGGGATAAACGTACCCTCGGGTGAACGATTTGTATTAGCCGTCTAGCACTGTACGTGTAATTGTCGACGCTCGGGGCTACGTGGTTGCGTCGTGCACGTAAGAGGGGCAAATCCGAAAAAAGTAACGAGAACCTTGAATCGATAGCCGAACTCCGCTTTGCTCTGTTTGCTCTGTCCCCAATTCATGCCATTCGATTTTTCGAAAGCATGATAACGATTCGAAATTTCACAAATGCCACGAAGAATTTTCCGGGTAGTTATGCGTCATGCAATTAATGAAATTTTTATCATGAGTCTCTTGTCCAGGCACAATTATTGTTTCCCAATTGAATGTCTCCTCTTAGCACGAGGATGGTTTATAGACTTTACATGCTAAAGATTTTGAAGAGTTCCAAAAAGTGTTGGCTTCACCATAATATTTTCCTTCAATGTTATAGTCAGTGACATTTAATCCAAATAATAAACAGCAATAAAAATAATTACAACATGTTTAAAATAGAACCTACGCTCCAAATTTGGGGCATACTAACATCTCTACTAACACGACACAGTTATCCTAATATTAACAAACAAAAATACTGTAACCGGAATGTGCAGCAGCTGAAATTATCCTAGATAGATAGGGTCTACCTTTAATAGGTTTTGAATACTAAATACCTGAAATGCATAAAAAATCAACGAGGAGCTCATGCAATGTTGTAAACCTTTATATTAAAAAAAACGATGCGTTAACATTAACTTAATTAATATTTTATAGCCGTTCGTTCACGCGCCAACTAGTTTATCCTTTCACAATGCTGAAATCGATAGAACGACATAAGCCGATTTATGAAAATCATATTGTAATGTAACAGTATCTAGTAGTGCATTGTACTAAATGGTTTTGGTTATATCCATTACAGGACATCTGTATTCATTACTTCAAAGACACTAACAAAGGACCCAGAAAATACACTTATAACGTTTCATTTATCTCCATCATATAATTTTACGAAAGGATTGCCTTTGAAATGAGAAAATCAAAGTAGGCATTCGAATGAGCTCACAACAGAGCATCGAGAGCGTCTTATTCAAAGCTCCTTCTGATTCGAATGAGGTTCGTTTCACGCGTGTGTGAATACTTTCTCTAAGTCGACGTCGCGGACGCGACTGTGTAAGCTTGCAAAGCCGATTTAGGGTCGGCTAATTAATATCCCCACTTTTTCTGCCTGACGTTAATTAAAATATTTCAATCTCTCTTTTCCTTGTCTTGCGTAACTTTTATTCCTACGTTAACTTTGCCTGTTTTAAAAACACGACTTTGCATGTGTATTGAGCTGTTAAATTATTCCTAAATTTTGATTGCCTCGTATAAAGCCGCCCGGTTTCTACGGAGGGGCTCTTCATTTTTTGTTCCTATTACAAGAGACAATTAGGTATGCTAATTCATTTATTTCGTGACGGCTTTGAAAAAAATCGCAAAGAAAAAAATATCAGTGTCCGGATTTCGATGTTAACATTGAAAGAAAAAGACTATAGGGGACAAAGTTGACATCCATGGAATTATTAACACAAAAACT
>DWFO01003503.1:0-12110 GCA_018246595.1 Mimoniades nurscia nurscia | reverse complement strand
TCGACGAGCCGGTCTCGGCTCTCCATTTAAACATTCTATTTTTTAATTGTAACATGGCATTTAATATTAACATTTTTGTTTTTGTTAAATATTATGTAAGTAATTTGTTGCATGATATGTGATTCTGGACTTGTACCTATATTGTCGAAATACAATACTTTTCTTATCACTAGCAAAAGTCGGCAAGCAACATTGTCTGTGGATCGGCTCCAGATGTTCTATCGTTTGTTATTTTAATTGACTATGGTAAAGTAATGAGCGAAAGATTCAATATATTTATAAAGTTATTGTTATACATAGAATATTATACGAAACTGCCGAACGTTCGGTTGAACAATAAAAGCTTTTTATTTGTAGTTTAAATTGAGCCGCTCGTGCGCCGCGGGCGCCGGCGCGGAGCCGGAGCTCCCGCATCCTGCCCGTTTGATACGCTACTTACATTGTTGTTGTTGTGACCAGTAGCGTAGCTACTGAGGGGCTAGGCGTGGCAGTGCCCCGGGGCCCTCATGCACAGGAAGCCCTCGAAGAAAATCTCAATCGAACTCAACTTTTAAACATTTCTCCCATTTTCAAAATAGTTATGATAGATGGCAACAAGACTTTAATCATGGCAACTCAGTTTCAGATAAATTCGAAAGTTATAAAAAGGGAATTCCCCTAAATTGTTTCTGATAGTGTTATCAATTTGATGGATTCGCTGGATGGATGGATGGATTTGATGGATTCGCGATTGTGAGATTTTTTTTCTAGAATGGCTAAAAAGTTAATGTTGTATCAGGCTTAAGTAAGCTTATTTCAATATTTTTTTGTATTATTTTAGGGTTCAATTTTATTTGATCTTAGTACCACTCATATTGATGTCCGTTACGTAAATAAATCTATAGATTTCGGCTACACATTGTATAGCGCAAAATACCTAGAAAAATACAAGTCACCTGCAACGGGTACATTGAGGTAATTGAGGCGTTCTGCAATTCATTCAGACTTGCAATGCAGGAAAAGGAGCTGATGATAAAATAGCTTAGCATTTTTAAAGTATTTGTATATTTAATAATACTTCATTAAACCTTACCAGTTTTGATAGCAGTGGGGCCCTATTTATTTATTTGCCCCAGGTCCCAGGTTACCTTGCTACGCCACTGAACCTGACAATCTTAATTTCAGAGGAATCTTCTTCTAGTTAGTACTATTATTATGTCGCTTAGCGATGTCCAGATGGGATAGGCAGAGGGCTAACATCATCTTCATCATCATCAGCTTATTTCAGGCCACTGTTGGACACAAACTTCCCTTGAGGAGCGATGGCCATACTCCCCGTGCTGGGAACTAGGGCTGGTGATCGCGGAGCGGAACTTGTTGCACTCCTACGCTGCTGCCCATAAGCGGCCAGGGCATGTAGCTGACCCCAGGCCGTGCGATCTGACAGATCAACTCTTACGACACCTGTATCTCGCCACGGGATCGGGGAATGTATTCTCACTCCGCTCCGACACGGGAAAGGCAGAGACAATCGATTTTCAAATATCTACCCTCGCAGATCTCACCGTCTTCTATAGTTATGTACCAATAAGTTTATTTGACATTACCAAAGATGACTGCCTCGTTGGTCGCGCTGGTTGCAGGCGCGACGGCCGATCGAGAGGTTCTGGATTCAAATCCCGAGTAGGAGACTAATGGATTTTTTAAATTAGATTTTCTAGTTGTCTGGACATGCGCTCATCATATGGCAATATGCTCACGACCTATTCCGCAGTGGCACATGGTAGCAGTAGGTGCTCACAGCGGTGAACGAGTGTTCGTGGCCGGTAGCTTCATTAGTACGTAGGCGACGCGAACGACGAGCCGCACGAGGATTCCTTACACAAATCGCTTTATGACCCTAACCAAGTTTTCAGTTAAAAACAACCTATGTATTTGCCGGAACCACCGACATTACTGATCAAGTTAAACAAAATCATGAGGCATTGGTAAACACTAAACAATTATCTGTTGTCGCATTTTAGATGCGAACAAAATAATTGAGAGGATAATGAAAGACCCACGTCAATTATTATACAGTTTTATAATTGATACTAAAGAAATCGCGTAACAATTATGGATAAGCAGAGTCGTTAGGGTATGAGCCAAGGTCAACACTAGTTTGCACCATTCGGTCTAGAATACCGCACTCTCCTCTAGTTCTCCTCGTCGAAACCAGCCGGGACGCAGGCGCGCAGCAACAACGCAAAGGTAAGCAGTCAGCGTTTACAGGCGTCTTGCAACAACAGCAACCAGGCAGTCCGATGGTGCTAATAGGCACCAGAGCAGCTCCACGGTCAGCGAGCGGGCAAGAAGGTATAGGCAGAGACTAGGCAGTTAATTCAGTCCTGAACGTGTTCCCAAGTAGGGAACAACAGGATTTACACAATTACTATTTTAAAACGTACGTGTTTTAGCAGTAAGACAATTCGAATATTATAATAATGGTTTTAACGCAACAGAGCGACGCGTACCCACCTCCAGTTCAGTAAGCGTACTGGCTAGTCCTTGGGAGTAGTGGTGAGGGGCGAGAGACGGCGCCCGCGTCACCGCGGTTCGAACTCAAACGGTTAGACATAATACATTATACGCAACATTTTACTTGCGTTTAAGTAACGCTACGTTACAATGGGGATTATTTAGTTTCAATAGTTTAATACTGTTTGATTGATCTTAGATTTTCTAGTTGAAATTTCTAATAGAGGCCCGCAGTCTGGAATTATGCCAGATATGCAGCAATAGATTCACCCCCCCCCCCCCCCATTCCATAGTGAGACTAAAACGTAACTAGTAAAACGTACGTGCGTATTAAATACTTTTTTCTAGTTTCAATAAGTATTTGTTTACAATTATATTTGGATAACAAATAATCCCACAAATGTAATTATAATTACAGTGAACTATAATTAAATTTTGCTTAAGTACGCAAGTGTAACGTAATCCGCGGGGATTGCGTACGGACAAGTTTACTGAAAATTTCAATTATAAACTTGTATCTCTCGTAGTGGAACAAAAGCTGATGTTTTATTAATTTAAAACGACAAACTGTTTAAGATCAAGTACCGTTACAATTGTCACTAATATTCATGTAACTGATTGTAGGCACACAAAATATTCATTTCTTAAAATAACATCACACCGGTATTTATCACGGTTGTAGGCAGAGGAGTGTAGTGTACTCCCACGATTCACCAGTTACTTCATGTTCCCCACCACGGTATGCGGCTGAGCCTATTATCATTCAACTCTTAATTACGGGTGAAATTGTATTTCCCAAAGCGTGAAAATATTCATGAATGCAAACGATCGTATAAGTTGTAAGTATTGTAACAAATGTATTAGAAAATTTATGGTAATAATTGTCAGATGCCCTGACATCGTCCGTGAAATATTGGAATAGAATTGTTTGATACAAAAAGCGACCCTATATTGTAGAGATAAAGGTTCAACTGTTTTCACATTGTCCCAACAACCGTGGACTTGAGCAAAAGTGAGTTGGAATGGTGCCAATGTTTGGAAGCGATCATCTTAACTTTTTACAATGGCTGCAGACTTCATTATTTTCTACCACTGGTCCCTTGAAACATTTTGCGAGACTTCAGAGCTCATTCATCATGATTCTCTAAAAAGAATTACAATACCCAATATTAATGTTACATTTAAACGTTATATATGTATGTATGTCTATCATAATTGATGATTTTTGAAGGACAGATGGTTTAACGTGATTTATAGCACGACAATGCTTAAATATCTTTGCATATACATATTAGGTGTATAACATATGTATATTCGTAGCAGCTAGCATAAGAGATAAAATTTCCACAAACCTTCGCATAGAAGCGTCGCTCACAACGAAGCGCGACGAGTCGAGAAGTCGTTGCAATCGAATTTTCACATCGGAGTGCCGCGAGCTCTTTTGCTAACCGACGTTAACGGAAATGCTGAAACGGACTAAAACTCGGTCCCTAAGGCCCGTAGCAATCTCCAAGGTGACTGGTTCACTTCCGATGCAGTTACTTCACAGTCGGCTGAAGCCGGGCTTAACGAGCGTATCCCGAGCCGATGCCCGGGCCGGAGCGGAGTGCGCTCTGTGCCTTTGTATAGCGGCGGCTGATACATAAGTGATCGTTTGTCGTGGTAATAGGGTTCGATGTGTGATGCGGCAGGGTGCAGGAGGTTGTGTTGTAAACGCATACGAGCGTGTAATGTCGGTGTGGGTCGCGGCAGGTGAGGCTGCGCGCGTGTGGGTGAGAGACAGGTGAGTTACTAGTGCGCGGCGGCCTCCAGGGCGGCGCGGGCCCGGGAGACCTCGTCGCTATGACGACAGCCGGAATCTGATATAGATGAAAACAAATAAGAGCAAAATAGTAAAGCGTTCGTGTTCTGCATCTGTAGTAGTGTACTCTATTACATTAAATATGAGAGCGCGTGTATTGTACGCTGTAATTAAATGAAACGGGTTTTTTTTAATTCTTTTATGTAAAATGTGATTCGACTCTTGTAATATAAAGATGCAATTTTTATTACGGTTTTGTTGTAGCCCCGTTAGTCGTGTTGGTTGCAAGTGCGACTGTCGAACGGGAGGCCCTGGGTTCAATTCCCGGGTCGGGCACATATAAATTTTCTAATTTAGATTATCTAGTAGTGGCTTGGAGTCTGGATATGTGTCAGGTGTATGGCAATAGGCTCACCACCTATTCCATAGTGGGACGTAAACAAAACTGGTGAAACGTGGGAGTGTACTATACTCCTTTGCCTACCTCTTCGGGGAAGACAGGCGTGATGTTACGTTTTTGTTGTAGCTCGCAGGTGATTCGTAGAAGAACAATAGGCACACTCACCATAGTGTTCTAGAGCGGTTGTATGTAACGACAATATGTGCAATATGCGACTAACAATGCAGGATGACAAAAAAGAATGTAATAATTACAATACACCAACCCAATACAATTAACTCGTTACATGAATGTCAATTTTTTGAATACATTTAATATTAACATATATAAAAATAGCGTGGAAATTGTATGTCACCTTGCAACAAACGAACACATACATATATGTATGTGACATATAATATATGTATATGTTTGTTTGTGGACATCGTATATACATAGTATGTAGATCCTAGAGTCATATAGGTATATGAGATAAAAATTTTAATCATAGAAAAGCGTGAAAACTATATACCACGTCGCGAACAATATTCCAGTCGTAAACATGGCACAACTCGTAGACGCGGCGTCACCAGCCCGCGCGCCGGCACGCGGCCATTCACAGCGCCACGCGTAACGAGGTATCTTCAAAGGCGAAATTAAATAGACTCGTCTGTCTGGAACTCTGAATAAATGAGTTGAACGAGGGAAATACGTGTGGGATTGTAAACAGACAAAGTTACGCATGTGTGCGTGTATAGGGATAAAGATTTTTTAATAAATGTGATCAAGGAAATGTTTTTTGTGAGTCGTCTGAAAGTGGTGTAATATTTACTTAATTTTGTTTATGTTAAGACAAGCCACGGTGCAGATTATGTGATTATCGAAAGGTTTTTTTTACCAATAACATTAGAATTATGTAGGCAGTGTGTGTAAGCAGAGGAGTGTAATACATTTCTAAGTTTCACCAGTTATATTTATGTCTGTAACTAAAAAAACGCAACATCACGCCTGTATTCCACAAAGAAATAGGCAGATGATGTCTATATACTATTTGTATTATATTTCTTTGCACGTCGCTTAAAGTTTGCTAATATGTCTACCGAAGTTATAAACAATGCGTACCGTCGAGTAAACCCAAGCTTGTTGACTGAGGATCCGCTGCTCAGTTCAGTGTGAAATGGATGTTCACCCAAAACAAACGCCAAAAGCTATTCGCGCCCGAACTATCCACGCTAGCCCACAAAAGATCGTAGAATCACACGGGGTTGTAACCCGGCGCCCGACGTTTGCGCAGTACCGTAGAGTAAATGCGAAGACATAGACAGAGAAGTGTAGTAGGTACCTACATACACTCCCACGTTTTACCAGTTACGTTTACGTCCCACATAGAATAGAAGGTGAGCCTGTTACGATACACCGGGCATAATTCCACACTCCGAGTCACTAATAGACTAGAATTGCGCTCACAATCACTCAATCAACGTGGTCGTCAATGTAATATTCTTTTTTTAAAGAGCGTTGCATAAATATTTAGGTTAATGCGTGACACGACGAGACATTATCCATATTGTCAATGTCATTAAATGTCCATGTCTATACGACATTACGAATGTAAAATTGATCGGCAGCACAATGAAGCGGAGACATAAGGTTAACAACTTTATATTACGATCCACAAACAACATGTCCAGTTATAAACCATTTTTGTAAAGGGGGGGGGGGGGGGGGGCAGCAATGGGCGGAAACAGGCTGATAAATAAGTAAATCTATAAAGATTATATTTTCATTCGATCACTGCTACAATGTAACATAGACAGCTTTTTAGCGCCCCCAGTTAAGCCACGAGTAATAAAATTAAAACTTCGCTCTCTCGAATGTCACTCGTGAAGTGGCGTTACGTGTAAGCCTTATTTGATTTTTGTTTTCCTGTTGACTCAAAAACAATCGTACCATTATTAACTTGTTCCAGTCAGTGCAACGTATGCAATTTTTACAACGTACATATAGGTACACATAACTGATGGAAGTTCTTCAACCTGTGTACTTCAATGGGAAACAGGCGTGATAATATTCGTGTGTGCATCAAATTGTCGTAATGTTTGATATTTCGCCCAATCGAGAGTATGCAAGTGTAACTATTATTACAATAAAGATCAAATGTAGGTTTAAATTGGCTGGTTTTAAATGTAACCAACCAACGTTAATTTTATACAATTCAATCCCGAGAAAGACTGAAAGTCTCAATTTTACCTTTTTCATTTGTGCACATTTTAATAACTACTATATTTTTCTAATAATTGCACCTGTCTGCCTACATCTTTGGGATTTACAAGCGTGGTATTAACTACAATGAGTTGTCGTCGTGAGTAGTGAGCAAGCGGAGTTAGAAAGCACGTTCTGTGGAAGCTAATACAAAACGTGCGTCAGCTAGCTCGGCAGACGGGTCTCTTGACATCGCTAAAACATGAGAAACACTACATAATTATAAACTTGATGGAACTACATGTGAAAGATTTGTGCAAGTTTTTTTTTACTATTCTGTATTCCTATCCGTAACAAACGTAACATCATGCCCGTGATTCCCGAAGAAGAAGGAGGACTGTAGGTTTTATATATCATAACAGATTAGGTGGTAAGCCTATTGCCAAACACCGGACATAATGTATCCAGATGATAATCCACTATTAGAAATTTTAAGAAAGAAAAATCCATTACTACCCGGCCCGGGATTTGAACAGAGGAATTTTCGTTTAGCAGTCGTGTATACAAATTATTTAGCATTATTGTTTAGCAAAAGGTGTGTACAGAGAGACACGTTTACTACAAAAACTTGGAATAAAAGCAGCAAGTTCCAATACTGACAATATTTACATCAAAAATGTATTGAAGTAAAATGTTTTCAATATAAGATCGATAATACCCAGCTCTAAATTCACGAATTACACAACGAAGTGGTAGTATTGTTTCCAGGAATAACAGCTCAAAAAACTCGGGCACACGAAGCACCAACTTGTAATACAAGCAATCACTTTGAATATTGACAATGTTATATGTAATTAAAAACGTATTATAAATATAAGGCTGAGTGTAGCCAGCTGTAGGCCCACGGATTATGGGCGCAGCGTTAGTATTTGTTTTACTGTGAACAATGTTTACAAGTGCTTGGAAGCTGTATAAGCCGCGCCTGGCGGACTAAGTCACGTACGAGGACCCCCACCTGTACGAGGCACGTTCAGGCCTTAACGTCGTTACGGTACCGTGAACTAGGCCACACGCAGAATGCATGAGAGCGGTTTTAAACACTGTTTTTTTTTCCTATATATATTAATGATTGTACATGACTAACATAACTGGTGAATAGTGCTAGTGTACTACACTCTTCGGTTTATCGTTTTCGGAAATATAGACGTGATGTTACACACAAATATAATTGTTTCAGGCTTATTTTTTTAAAGAAGTGTATTTGGACGGTCTATTATGAATGCACCTGTTTACTTATGGGATAGGTTCGGAGTACCGAGTATAAAATATCCTTATTCCTACAGACTTTACGGGTGAATTCTACATTCATCACTCTCTTCATACACGGTGGTTCGATGACTTTATCATTATTTCATCATGCTGACTATTATGGTGTTGTATAAGGTCACAAATCTGCGTTTTATCAGACGTTTTTATAACTAGCACTAGGTGATGGACGAGTGGCTGGGGTCACATAAGTAATAATCAAAAGGCCGGCGGCGTGGCGATGGCAGCCCCATACAAAAGTTGACGGACATCCGGCGTGATTGAGTGGGACCCCCGATACAGGCTCTAATGGGACTCTCGATGACGAGGGTGGTGGGCGCAGGCCGGCGGCGGGCGGTGAGATCAATGAGGTTTTGCGTAAGGCTTTGGCCGGGATCTACCAGTAAATAGCGCCTGGGGACAGCTCCATCACAGTATTAACGGCCTCCCTGTGAACAGTTATCTTTGTGTATTTTGTACATTGATTTTTTTGTTGAACAGATTTTCCGTTTGGCGTTTTAGTATATATTTTATAGTTGTCGACTCTAGTAATAAAATTGACACGAAGATAAAATTGTCATTAATTTGACCTCGTTGCTCGTGTTGGTTACAAGTGCGACTGCCGATCAGGAGGTCCTGGGTTCAAATCCCGGGCTGGGCACTATTAAATTTTTCTAATTTAATTTTTCTAGTAGTGGCTTAGATTCAAGACACGGTCGGTGTATTACAATAGGATCACTACCTATACCATAATGGGACGTAAACGTGTACTATACTTCTCTGCCTATCTCTACGGGAATTACAGGAGTAACGTTATGTTCACGTGTTTGTACATATTCATAATATTGAAATGCGATTATTAAACAAATATAAGAATCGTACAGTATTGGCAATATAATATATGGTATTCTTATTTATACTACATGATAAATACGCTATAAAGAGCGTTAACAAAACTTATATCGGGATTTATAGAACATATATATGCTATATCATATGCATATGCTATGCTATATTAATAAACATTTAATATAATATCTGAGTTTCATTAGTAAGCAACCCTTGAAGTAAAATATTTTTTTTCGACACACAATTTTTTCATATATTATTGTTCTATGTGTATGTACATGTAATAAAATATTTGAAGGTGATTTATTAAAAAATCCAAATTAATTATTTATTGTAGAGAAATGTAAATAATATTTAATTATTACATATTGTAAAAAATAATGAGCTACACTAATGTGAGCGTGCTACGAGTACAAGCGAGGCTCTACGCCGTAGCACTTATGTTTTAACAACTATTCATGGCGCTTACGACAGCGCTTGCGTTGGCTTAGCGCTGATTATGTAATACCATTAGTACGGTCACGTTTATAATTCTCAAAGACTTAGGCAGATGAGCGTATTCTACATAATCAGCACGGCTGTCATCCCCGAAAAGGTAGGCAGAGGAATGTAGAACACTCCCGCGTTTCACCATTTACGTTTATATCCTACTATGGAATAGGTGGTGAGCCTGTTGCCATACACCAGGCACATGTCCAGACTCCGAGCCACTACTAGAAAATTTAAATTAGAAAATTTAGTAAGGTCCGACCCGGAAATCGAACCCAGGACCTCCCGTTAGCACTTACAACCAACCCGACCAACGAGGCAGTCAAATATCTCTGCTTTTTGATTATCGAAGACAGGTGTTTATTTAGTACCTAATATTTATCTCGTATTAAGATTGAAAATAGTTAGAATATAATATAGAAAAGAAATAAAAAAGAAAAGGTATACATTTCGGAATCAAGTGCCGCGGCAGCGGCACGCCGTTAAGTATGCGATCAAACACATGTATGTGTGAACGCGTGCGCGCGCGTTTATTATTAGTGGATTTATTTAATATAGTCTTTAAATGTAAAATAAGAGTATTCATTTCATAGAAAGCGATGTTCTAATAGATATCTTGATATTCAACATGTTTCAATTCCAAACCAATACAAATTCCACATGTGGTATATACGCTTAAAAAGATAGTTGAGGCTGTATTTTACGCTTCTTGCAGTATTTATTCACTTTTGACAGTATCTATTTAGTTTACGCAAATTAAAAAGAACATTAAGAAAATCATGTTCGCCTGGGTCTCGTAAATTAATTCGTACACATCCGCGTCTATTTTTGTCGTCATTTGAGACCAGACCCGACTTCATCAAAGATATTCAATTACTTTTGGTCCCTTTGATGGAAAACTGTATCAGCGGGAGAGAGAGAGAAAAACTCAAAGGTATTTTTCCAATTAATCAGCCATTCGATATAGCGACAAAGCATAAAGCGCGCCGCGAAATGGGGTGGGGTCCCCGTACCGGGCAAGTGTTGGCTTTTCTCAAATAATTTTAATAGAAGTCCGCTGCGAGCGGGCGGGGGCGGGATGCGGGGTAGGGTGGCGCGGGGGCGTCCGCAAAATGAGATTTCCTTTGAGCCGAAGCCCGAGCGGAAAGCTGCTGACCGCGAGCAGCTTCGACCAAATCATGTCCCTCATATATCATGCGTCACACTCACATACATTACACAATGCATACCACTACAGCAAGTGCGACGTTACATCTCCCCCACCCCGCGCCCCTCCCCCGTTATGCTTTTTACTCTAATTAATTCGATTCAATGCGAGCACGTCTGTCTTGTTGTCTATATCTAGCTATCTTGTTTTTAATTGCACACAATTTTAATGGGAAACGACACAACGTATAAAACATATTTTAGTAATGCAGTTATAGTGGTTACAAGAG
Organism: Mimoniades nurscia nurscia; assembly: GCA_018246595.1. Taxonomy (NCBI): domain Eukaryota; kingdom Metazoa; phylum Arthropoda; class Insecta; order Lepidoptera; family Hesperiidae; genus Mimoniades; species Mimoniades nurscia. The sequence goes on along the minus strand of DWFO01003503.1, from coordinate 1,153 downwards.
CATTATATTACCATAGCATGTTCACATAGTTACAAATATCGTTCACCAAAAATGTATTCTAGAGAGATGAATATCGTAATAACATGAATCCAGGTCCCCATATCTACTTTCCACTTCATCGAGCGACGGAACGCATACATGTAACAAATGGCGCGTAAACAAAGCGGGTCCCGGGAGACGTTCTAAGATTACGCAATTATTCAACGCGTAATTCTACGATATCCGCAACTGTAATATTGTGTACTGATTTTATTTACAATGCTGCAATCGCCGTTATATAGGCAGAGGAGCGTAGTAAACCAGCGTTTCATCAGTTAAGTTATATAACTTAAGTTATGTTATATATAAGTTATATGTCAGTTAAGTTATATATCCCATGGAATAGGCGGTGAGAGTATTGTGTAAATTGCTGTTAACAGTATGCAATTACGGTAAGCAAGTTCGTTAATAATTTATTATAATGACTTCAGTATTTTTATTAAATTACCAATTAACCATACATGTATAACGAAAATCCCCTTAGGCAGTTTATATACTAAAAATCATCTTGAAAATACAGGTAGGTACTTGCTGTATGTAAAAATCATTTTGTACATAATATACAATGATTCAAAGAATATTTTCTGTATATACTGTTGTATGTAATATACTACAACTTCTTAGTAAAAGAAAAACTGCCAAGTAGGTAAAGTTTGGCAGTGAGCCATACCTGTTCGTGCCATAACATTCAAGCCACAAGTATGGCCTGTATTCGTGAAATTGTGTCCTGAATTAGTTGTTGGAGATTGCAAACAGATTCTTTGTTACACGACGTAGGTGGATTGTTTGTAAATATTTGAAGTAGTTATTAATACTTTGGAATACATTTGTAGATAAATAGTTATTAATAGTATAGGTAGTTACACTTTGAATAACAGAGAAAAGAGATAATTTCATTTGATATCAAGCAAATTGATATAGGTATTTACACGTTTAAATGGTTAAATTCAATTTGTTGATACGATACTTCTTGCGAGATGTGTGAAATCTGTCAAGGCGGACTGCGCCACCGATAGATGTATGACCTTATTATGAAAGGAGAGTCGGTCACCAAGAATGGCACTACAGATGTGATACTAAAATTTAGTATCACCTCTTCTTCATTTAATGACGT
>DWFO01003502.1:0-12231 GCA_018246595.1 Mimoniades nurscia nurscia | reverse complement strand
ATGCTGATCTCACATGGCTTCATTTATTTTAAATATTTGTCTTCAAAGAAAAAGTATGTCAACTTAAGCACAATTCCACTATTGGTTCAAACTTTGAAGCCCAAAAATATATTAATTTGAAAGCTTATTTTGTCTTATAATTTAAATATTAATTATTTTCGAAAGTCACGTTAACCGCCAATTTTGAATTGTCGTTCCTTTTTTGCAGTGTATTTAATCTGTTTCCCACCAGATATATCCTGATGAGGGTCATAGCTTAGAGGGTGTTAAGAGACACGTTTACCGCACCATGTCGGGCTTCCTGGACGACTGTTTCCGAAAACAGGTCCCACCAGAGACTAAGGCTGGTTTACGAAACGGTGGGAATCTTGACTGAGATACGTGGAAGGACGAAGAGTTTAACTCTTGGTAAGATTACTTTTTTTATTGTGCCCACGGTTTCTGGGTTCTGGTGTTATTATGGACATTTGTTGCAATACAATAATTAGCACAATAATTCGTTTAAAAATACAAAGTGCATCCTATTTCCTTTTCAATAACTTAACTTAGTAAAAAACATATATTATTTCTTTACAGGTAGCATCGTACCTAAACATATGAAATAGTTGACAGAAACGTAAGAAAATTAAAATATACTGTAGTACAATTAAATCCATATCCCATTTAAAAAATAATTTACTGCCAAAGAGTGGACTTTTCCATGAACATCAATACACTTGTGTGATAATTATGTAATAAAATTATGTAAAACAAAGTATTAGCGAAATTGTGATGATCTGTGTTGCCAGAGTGAGGGAAATAATCTAATTCATAAAGTGTGAAAATTAAATCAATGATTGCATAGCTACAAATAATTTATGATTAAATGTTTTTTATTCGTTTCGAATTATAAATACTTACAAAGCACTTATAGAAAGCAAAGCACATTTAAAGAATAAATATTAAATAATCAATAGTATTAAATGATTTTAAAATATCAATTGCCTTTTACGTCAATATGTCCTAATCTAATGTTCTAAATGCAAACGTCAATTTATTATTGATTAAAATGCTGTTTATTGGTATTCACTTATAAAATGTCTTATTTTTAATTTTATAACTATGAAATTTTGATTACTAGAACTATTGTTATAAGTTTTAATTTGTAATTTTAACTACGCATTACTTTACTTACTTATTTAATTATATTGAATATACCATAAATCATTTTTTTAATTAAAGAAAAACTGTTAAAATCAACACAAGCCTAGGGTAATCGCGGAATTCGCGAATATCAATCATTTCGTTTGGGTACAAGATAAAACTAAGCTTTAATTAATAAGCTGATTTGTTAGATTCGGTAAAAAAAAAGTAAAAATAGGAAACTCGAGTTCTATAAAATATCCTTGTGGAGACATTTTCCTATTAGTCTCCACAACTAGTACCTATTGAGTGTGACATATTCGCATGTTTTCCTAATTATCTACAGAATGTTGAAATGTTTTCCTAATAATCTACAAAATGTTGAAACGTAGTAATCGTTAATTAAAAAGAAATATCGTCGAATAAATTTTTTACTCTTGCAACAACACTAAAATATTTGTCAAATTGAATTTGAACAAAATTAATTTAAGCTGTTATGTTTATGAGCAATATTATGGTTATTGTTACAGTTATTTATTACTTTATGTTTCAAGAGTTATTTGTATCATATTTAACTTTATTATACAATAGCATTTACTTATAATGTCTTAGAAAATTTTTTGTGATTTGACATTATTTATCTTGAATAATTGGCAGTGCTAATCAAATCAATTAAAAAAAATATATTAAATAAATTTTTTTTTAAGTAATGGGCACGGTGTAAATTTAATCGACAATATTTTATTGTCGACGTAGATATTTTAATAAAGGAATTGAAAGTAGCTCTTTAATCGTTGACTTAGTGATTTTATTCACTCTGTTAAGACGAGGCGGTAAATTAGACACATTTCACTACAAAAATGTCTTCTTACCCGTTAAATAAAGATATTTAATAGCCTGGATGGGTATTGGATAATCATGTTATTAGAAAATAACGTACCCAAATTATTAGCCACTCATAATAAGTACTTAAAATAAACCCGCCAAATCTGTGACGGTTACTTGCACAGTTAACAAAATAATTTTGACCTGACAGATAATACAAATACTGAATTCCTAAATACCTCGAGTAACTCTAGTCCTGTTTTAGGTTATAGGTGAAAGTTCTAAGTAACATGTGTATAGTGATTGGATACGATAAGTAATATCTTGAAGGGAAATGGTAAAGTGTAATTTCTAAATGACAAATAATTGTACAGATGTAAAGAAAATAATGGTTACTTGAATAGTTTAGATGAACTTCGCTTTCTCGTGTATCTTACAAATCAAACTATGGTTTGCCTTATGCTCGTCGGTAGTAATAGCTTGGATTTTACTGAAAAATTAATATTGGCTGACAAAAACATTAAAACATTGTTTGGCATATAATTAGTTGCCATATAATTTACATAATTTACAATTTTATATTAAGCAGCGTTTGTAAATTTGATAACGAGACGCGCATATTTGAAGGGAAATTAATTAATATATGATTATATTATACTTAAGCGAATATCAATGCTTTAAATCGATTCTTTATTACAGGTAAGTCGTAATTGTATTGTAAAATGATGTCTAACAATATATCGTGTTTGTTCACCCAGTTATAATCAATTACATAACACCGTCATAAGGTGTGATAAAATTATATACATATATAAAAATATTATATATGACAGAAAGTTACCTTCTTTCTTGCAACAGCAATTACTAGAACTCAACGATTGTACATTGCTCACATACCTATTATGTAATTATTAATAGTAATAAGTAGGTACGCATTTACGAAAATGTATAGAATATAAGTAAACACATTGAAACTTTGTCAAAGTTTCCTTTGTAAGATACACAATGTTTTTCTTAGAGATAATTGAATTTTAAAAATTGAAAATTGCTCATTGTCATATTTTAAAGTTTTGCATGTTTCTAGTCATCTCATTATGAACGTTAATTAATATATTCTAGAATTTAAATAAAATTTTAGCAAAGACCAATAGTACGTTAAAATGTATTTTATTAAAAATTAAAGTTTTAAACTTATTAGTAACTTTGAATTTAGTAATTAGTGGACTATACTTAGAAACATTTAAAATTTTTAAATACCAAATTGTATAGAATTAAAAACACGTGGAACTACATACCACTATTTAACGTTAAGCAAATATACTTCCATTGCACAATAAAAAGAATCAATTTTATTGAACCATAACACCAATAAACGTGTTGTTTTAATAATTGTAGTCTTAGGATTGAAGCAGAAAAATTAAACGATCATGTTAATTTAGATTTTCATATCTAAATAGTGACAAAAACTAATAAATAGAAAGTAACGCAAAAAGGTAAAGGTTCAACAATTACGGGAAAAACCTTTCTATGCTTAAGTTGTTAGTGAGAAGAAAAGAAAGGTTGAAATTGTTATTGTTGATTTTTCTTGTATATGTATAAAAAAAATTCATTATTTAAACCATGACGGATTTATATAATAATAAAACCTTAGAACATAGACTGGACTTTGTAGTGCCCGTTTCAAAATAACAACTCTAGCTTATCACTGGCAGGTAAAAGCAACCTGTCAAAGTCTTATATAAATAAAGTTAATTGAATTTCGAAAAACGAATAGTTCATTAGCAGATAAGAGCAAGCCCATTTACAAAAATGTTGAATTTCGAATATGAAAAGTCTTTTAGTAATGAAATCATTGTTTTTCTTGTGAAAACGCACTCTCAACCCTTATTCTTCCAAGAAAATTTATCAATACGTAATATTGTAAAGGGATATAATCTTATGATAAAGAAATATCTACTCAGCCATGTACTATTATTATAAATTCAATATCTCACATTTCAGCCTTTTTTTGACTGCCTCGTTGGTCGTGTTTGCTGCAAATGCGACTGCTGATTGGGAGGTTCACTAGTAAATTCGATTTTCTAGTAGTAGCTCGGAGTCTGGATGTGTGCCCGGTGTATGGCAATAGGCTTGCCACCTATTCGATAGTGGGACGTAAAATTAACTGGTGAAACGTGGGAGTGTTCTATATTTCTCTGCCTACCTCTTCGGAGATTACAGGCGTGATATTACGTTTACGCTCTCACATTTCAGGCAACATTGCAACATTTGTTTTAAATTTAATATTTAATTGATGAATACATATTAAAAATTCAATGACATTGAAATGTCCATTTATCGAATAGAGTCACGCACATTCATAAGGATAAATAGCATTTTCGCGAAACACAAGCACGAGTGTAAAAAAAACAATTATAATAAATGAACTAAAACTGAAGTGCCAAATATGACGTTATTACAGGTTAATAATTTATGTGTACATAGGTATTATGTTACATTTACTATATAATTATTATATATATTAAAAAAAACATTATTAATATCGTATGTCGAAATTTTAATTTAGCTCAAAATTCATTTTTTGAGCATAGACAACGGCAAAATGCTTAATGTTCTTTTGTCTATACTGATAATAGGTCAATAAACGTTGTTGTTAATGTACTGAATTTCGTTATTAGGTAGATATGTTTCTTTTAACATATACCACTAGGGACAATCTGGAAAGACTTATGTCTTACAACATAATGCTACAATCACGGAAGTGATATCATTTTGACAGAAAATATTTGTCTATTTTAACAGGCCAGTAGAAAACAGTAGCACGCATAATGCAATACTGATCATTCCGACAACGAAAATAGCAAATATGTTCTTTTAAGATTGGTTGTAGATTAATGACGTAAATTAAAAATGAATCATTAGAACAACTACTCTGTACTATACTTTCAAATCCTATTCATCTGTACATCCCAGTCTTTCCAATCCACCCAGTGTTCCTCCAGCATCATTAATCATCAGTGTAGGTAATTTCATTAATGTAATTGTGAAATCGTATCTCGTGTAAGGATAAACGCACATTAAGAAATGTAATAATGTGATTTCTGCCTTCATTGGTGTTGTGTTTAATATTAAAAGTTACAACGGGTCTAATACTTAAATTAAATGCTAAGCGCAAATAATGGAACACTCAATGGTAATTTACCGGAAAAGAAAACCATTAAGCATGAGTTTTATAATAAATAAGTACGCTGGTGTCAGAATGACAGCCGTATTATTGTTTTGATGTATAAAAAAATTGTTAATATCTCATTACGGCCGTTTTAAGGTTTTTTTTATCTCTAACACATGTATATCGGCACATCACTATGCAATAAATAGAAAAGTGGATATTATCAAAAGCCAATTTCTGACACAAGTATGGATATATTATACGGAGAGTACCTAAAATTTGTTTCGTACTCGTTTGTTTCTTTGTAATTATTATTAATGTAGTTAGTAAATTATTGTATTCGCCAGCAACTTCTCGCGTCAGTTATTAAAGTAGCCATTAGATAGGGTTACGTGTATTCCATATGCATGTTTTCTTTCTATCAACGTGACATTTTCACTCAAACCCGCTTCCCTACTCTATCTATTATATCTCTGTGGATACAAGCAACATGTACGCGGTTGTCATTGTTATGAATAGTGTGATTTTTTTCTATGCGGCCATTTATAAAATTCCCTCAGAAATCATGACGTGGGTATCATTTTGGGTAAAGATGTATAACTATAACTGTTATCAACCGCGAAATGGATTTATTGTTTGTGACATTATATCTTTAAGTCGCAGAATATGCTGGTTTCCAAATAGTTCTTTATAAATGGCCTCATATATTATTATATCAATCATGTGCAAGTAATAATATTGTTTCTGAGATTCAAATTATATTTGATGCTAATAATACATAATTGTAATCAGAAAGTGATGATTATATTTAGGTATTTAAACTCGTAGATATAAGGCTCTTTAACTAGAAGATATTATAATACCACCAACAGTAAAATGTAAACATTTTAAAACATTATTGTAATTTGACTTCCTTATCTCGACCAATAACTTTTTAAATTATAGCACAGATTCAAACTATTCAGCACGTTTTTAAATTTACAACGTCCAGAACAGATGCACTGTTTAATTTTTAAACATTTTATAAATAAAAATACAGACGGATGGTAAAATTTTCTTTCCGAATAAATATATGTTTTTGTAATATAATGAAATTGTCAAAACAATAATGTAAAATAATTGTTAAATTAAACAACCATGTTATTATAGGATCGGGTTGTGGTGATTAATGCGTTCGAATATAAGATACCTATATGACGAAGGAAGTTTAAGGAGAAATGGTTAAAAAGTAGCCTACGAATTGTCAAGTCTTCCACAATTACATGTTACGTGAGCCTCTATTTTTGCGTTAATCGCCAAATCTGAAAAGAATTTAAAATTGACGTACCTGAATCGGGGTCCCTAATGTAATTAGTTGTTTCATTTCTCATACACTCCTCAAATATTGTTTTAAATTTCTTACATTCAGAACCGTATATTATGAATGCCTGGATCTATTTACAAGTATGTATTAAATTTCTTGAAATATCTTAAATGTAGCTCTGTTTGACATTACTATATTTAGCTTTTTTTGTTGAATAATGTATTACTTTAATAAATTTTGTAGGTAATTTATATGTTTAACATAGTAAAATATAAAATATAAATTCCAATGGTTAATGAAATATGCAAAATTATAGATTAGCTTGTATATACGTTTTGAAACTATATATACGGTTGTTATTTCAATGTTTGTTTTTCAATTATTTTATGCAACTATGTTGTTTTATATATTTATGAAACATGATTACCTACTGTTCATTGTTACTGTTTCTAGTAAAACGTGTAATTTTATTTTACTACTAAAGTTTCGTGAGTATCGGTATACATGATTAAATTGTGGCAAAGATTGGCGGGAACTCTGGAAGATGCCTCGGATATGGCCAAAAACAGTTAGAAAATCCGAAAATAGACTATCCTGACAAAACCTACGCGAGTAACGCCGGCGCATAATTTAATCATATCTAGCTTTAAGAAAGTTTTAATTCAACATTCTTAATCTAAGCTTTGTTAAACTTGCAAATTATATTTATTGTTATGTCTGTATGTACCAACCGCCATGTTTTCCGCCGCTGAGCGCGATGTTGCCATTATTCAGAACGACATAGTGCATGTTCTACCACGCTGTTCCAATTCGGATTGGTGATCTATTGTTATAGTTATTCGTTATGATCTTTGTATCGTTCACTTCATCGAGACTACAGTAGTATGATTATGAAAATCAATAAATACATACAAATCACGTTTGATATTTTATTTCGAAATATTATGACACCTGCCAGATAAGTTAAAACATTTTTATTATTCCTGTTATATGAATAGATTATTTATAAAACCTAAAAACTTGACATCACGCCTGTTATCCCCAAAGAGGTAAGCCGAGGAGTGTAGTACGTTCCCACGTTTCACCAGTTGCGTTTACGCCCCACCGTGGAATAAGGGGTATGCGTATTGTTGGAACGAAGTTCCTTACGGCAGGCTTGGGGGGGAAGGGATTTGCGGCGTACCGAACTGAAAAAATGTGAGACTAAAACCGTAAGAAAAATTTATAACGGAAGTGCTATGGTGCCATATACTCGACTGAATAGTGTATTCTCTTTTTGAATCTCCAATACTGCCTTGAATACTAAGAGATTATAAATACAGACATAAAATTATAAGAGAATAAGGGTGAAGTGGTAGGCAGTGGCCATGACACCGCCCTCGGAACAACACTTCTCATACGAAAGTTATTTATTAAAGGGAATTAAAATATGGTTAGCAAAAACGAGAACATATTTGATACATTATTTTTTCTTTAATTAATTTAAAATCATATAGAATGCTTCGTTAGCCTTTGGTTGCAAATACGATTGCTGAATGAGAATGGTCGGGTATTACTGTGTTTTTCTATCTTGGAACTATGAGTGAAATTAAATTATTAGCTTGGGATAAGGATTTGTGCACCGCGTATGGCAATAAACTGATTAACATGATGAGACAAAACATAACCCGTGAATTGAGGAACTGTACTACACTTCTTAAATATACTTTGCAATATCTACACGAATTCAATAGAATTTAAACTGTTTAATTTTGTAAGATAATACCTACCTGTAACTTCTGAACGTACAGTTACAGGGGAAGGCAATTTTGAATCTGATATTAGCTCGGATAGCGGTCGGAGGCAGCCAGAGCACAGGTGCAAGACCAATATGAGTATCCATTCATTATAATAAACATACCGACAGTGCACAATTAGTTTAGATTAAATTAAAAATGTATATAATATTAAAAACACTAATGCGAACGTTTAATAGTGCTTATAGTACATTAATTAAACTTTCGTGGGGCCAGTATAGAATTATTCAAAATAAAAATAAAACAGCCCGCTTGCACTATATTACACGTAAATAATAACTCATATTTTATTACACTATTATAATCATAAAAAGTTACAGCTTAAATACATATATATATAAGATAGTAAAATTTTAGTACGGCTTCGTCATTGACACCGCAAATTCGAATTCATAAACGACAATCATATTTCTCATGTCACCGCTGAAATAAAGTTTTATTTTGCTGTCGCTATCCGCATTTCTCTCTTGCGACTGTAACTCGTAAAGTTCAAGGTTACAGCCTAATATAACTGGTCTGGTATTTGTGACACTTTTGTATCTCGTTCTCACTGCAGATTTTTTTATAACCACATACGAGTAAAGTAGCAATTTTTAATTCTGCTGTTCACCAATATGAAATATTTTGAACCGTAGTAATTTTAATATTTCGACCCTGTAAGGAATCTGACGTAAAGATACAAACGAAAGCGTCTAAATGCAGTGTATTAAACAATTGAGAATTCTAGCAAATAATCTTGCTAATAACACGTATATTTATGCTGGACCGGACGGACGCGCGCTTTTCCCCGCCAAGACCTTAGGGACACCATCTACAGGCAGACCACCTTACAATGTCCGTAGCTAATTGATTGATAGGAATTTGGATACTTACCATCAAGCATTAACCATTCTTACGTAACATTGACAACATTACCGTGAATTTCGAAATACAACTTGTAATTCTTTTTACGCAGTAAATCTATATGTAGTTAATTATTAACGTACAATATTCAACAGCTATAATAGACAATACTAATGACATTTGACGATACTTATGACATTTGCACGACATAATATACTTACAAATTAAAAAGTCATTGATGTTTCAGTCTTAATGAGTCATAATGAGAATTTAATATGACTAGTAACCCTCATGTTATAAAAAGTTTTCATATCTCTAATAAAATTATACTAAATTACTGTGTTTTACGAGTAATTGTTAAAACTTTGGTAATTTCGCCTGCTGTTTTATTCACTTTTATTGTTATTTCGAGTCCAAGCTGATTCAACATTTGTCTTATTGTGTTCATTAAATGATAATTATCAAATGGTTTATATACAATAATGTCGGGCGTAAATTCACTTGTACATACTTTTAAGACCGCGGTAATTTATCACAAATAAATAACACCTACAATTATGTTATTTCTATTGAATATTATCTATGTTATAAACATAAGGTTTGAACTAAGGGAAACACACAAATACAATTATTAATACAAATTTATTAGTCAATTTCAATATTGTATACAATCCTCATTTCATTATTTCAATTACTATATTCATATAGGTCATATGAAAATCTTCGTAAATATTGTATTATTACTCTTCTAATAAACGAATCCGGCGGCTACGAAAAGACATAGAAGAATATTTCCTGCTGAGATCTCCGCTCATATTTTGCTGTAGCATTGCCGCACCTGAAACCATGTCACTGTAAGCGATCTAATACATACACACTGCTAGTGGGCGCTCTTTTGTTTTTCGAAGCCCGTAATACAATGTAAAACACGCTCATATGAAACAGCCCTAAATAAACTCCACTTTGTGTACTTGTAAATTATATCACCACACCTTGGCCCTTACGTGACATGACACACAGCTCACGGACACTGCTGAAAATCTCTACGTAACATCACGCCTGTCATCCCAGAAGAGGTAGGCAGAAGAATGTAGAACACTCCCACGTTTCACCAAAATATCTCTAGTCTCACAAACATGCACAAAATGTTATTATTATTATTCAAAAGATAATTCTCGAGCCCGCCTCTATTAAGGTGCCCTAAATGTCACTGGCCACCCAGCGCGAGCCGTTTACAATCCGGTGCAAGAGACACTGTAGCCGACGTAATTATCCGTGCACCGAGAGCTAGCGATAACGGGAAGTCCTTTTACAAACGATTCGTTCCGTTCCAACTTCTGCACAGGGATATATTTATTAACGTGTCGACATTTTTATATGTTTCCTAAAGTTAACATAACGATATTAATAAATAAATTTAACAGTGTTTTTATTTTACAACGCATCTGTTTAGACAACCGCTGTGCCTTTCTATTGCGCAAAAGGTACATATAAGTATAGGTTCAATATCCAGTCGAGTAAATATTCGGACGATGAATGTTAGATTACGAACGGCGGATTTAGTGTCCATCGGTATTCTTCGGTATTCTCTAGGGCTTTTCTGTACGCCTAGAACAAACACAATTGTGACTAGTGTCGGAGAGTGTGGATGAAAGATTGTTTTTAACTTTAAAATTGCCTTTAATTTTATTATCATACTCAATACGATCGAGTAATACGAATCACCATTATAATAAATGAAGCATATCGCCGGGCGCCGCCGCTAGCTGGCGGACGACGTGCTCTTGCTCATGAGCTTGGCGACCATCTCCTGCACGCGCTTCATCTCCTCCAGCTGCGTGGTCACCTGGTACAGCCTGTTCTCCCTCTCCGCTACCGTCTTCTCCATTTGTTTTATCATCTGCATCGAAAATTTCATATTAGCAGCGCGTCTAGTTTTAACCTATTTTATACGCTCTCTAGGCTGGATCGTACACCAAATCGTTCACCACTATTAAGTGGATAAGTTTTAACAATTTCAAGATATTTTTTTGTGAGTAGCTATGATTTGGAAAATATAGAATAATCCAATAGAGTTTAATTAACAGCATGCATTTAAGGTATTTCAAATAACGTTAATATTAATATGTTTGTGTGTGTGTGTGAAACACTTGAGTTGGGATGACGTGTGTGCGCGGGGCGGGGGTGGGGCGAGAGTGGTGTGGTGGGGGCGGTACCGCGTCGCGCTGCTCGAGGTCGCGGCGCAGCGCGCAGTCGGCGGCGGCGGCTTCGTCCAGCCGCTTGTCGCGCTGCTTGACGCGCTCCTCAAACTTGACGAGCACGGCGGCCAGCTCGCCGTTCTTGCTCGTCTGCCGCACACGCGATCGACTCATCACATCTTACTAAATACCACCTATGTATCTATGACTGTGGCCTTAATCATTCTAATTCTGAGAGAGGTCGCGATGCAATTATCGTGAGGGCGTCGTATTTAATACGACTGCAGTTTTATAATAATCTTTGTAGTTGCGAAATCAACTCCATCGTGTTGAGACGCTTCAGTAGCCAAATCAAGTTTTTTCAAATATAACATAAAAATGGCCTAAATGGTATACAAAAAAAACCTTGTCCGCTCAAAATACTCTACTTTATAAGATACATCAACCAATAAAAAAAAATATAATAACAAATAAAAATATATCATCTCTTTAATCCCCAAAGAGGTAAGCAGAAGAGTGCAACACGAGCCTATTTCCATGCACCGGACACAAATGTATAAATTGCAGAATGCAAATACACCAGTACCTGTTGTTCTAACTTCTTCTGCAGCGTCGCATTCTCGCTAAGCGCCTGCTTGAACCTCTCCTCCATTTCCTTTTGGCGCGCTTTATATTCACTCTCCACGTTCTATCAATGGACAATTTAAAAAAAAATATAACTATGAACACAAATGATAATGTAAACCGTCATTGAAAATTCATAATCAGAAGCGGTGCATGATAAATACAGATGCGGCTCAGAATGTCTAAACGTGATTTAACATCACGATTTACTTCCAACGTCACACAATTGTTACATCATAATATATAAACACTTTATATTGTGATGCAGATGCAGAGAGCTGAAGACCGAGCTCAGTGGCGTGCTGTTGGGGAGGCAGGCAGGCCTGTGTCCAGCAGTGGACGGGAATGGGC
>DWFO01003501.1:0-12231 GCA_018246595.1 Mimoniades nurscia nurscia | reverse complement strand
CTATTCTTACACACCTGTCGTGCTTCGTCCACATTCATCACTCTCTTCATACATGCACACCGGTTTCGGAGACTTCTAACGTCCCCATTACATGAAGCTTTATTTATTTGGTCTAGATAGAGGAGTCTTGGTCTCCCTCGGCATCTGCGTCCATCTGCTTATGACCCTTGTATTTTCAGTTATTATGGACATACGTACCGATGGTCCGATGCCTGGCTTGTCGGTCGAGTAATTGCATGCACGACTGCCGATAGAGAAGTTCTGGATACAAATCTCGAGTTGGGTGCAATTGGATTTTTGTAATTAGAATTTCTAGTTTACATTTTTAGTAGTGGCTCGATATCTTGATTTGTGCCTGTTGTGTGGTAACAGGCTTACAACCTATGCTATGATGAGATGTAAACGTAAACGGTGAAACGTGGGAATGTACGAGTACCACATTCCTGTCTGCCTACCTCGTCGGGGATTACACCCGCAATGTCACCTTTTTTACGTATCGATATAATGCGGGTTATGTTTTTACAGGGCTGTTTCGATTTCTTCCAGTGAGACTGCTAGATGAATTCTATACAGGATGGATACTATAATACGACAATAAATTTAACTACATGAACCTATCCATCTTCCAAGCCTCCAAACAAATTTTCAATCAAATATCTTTCCTACTTAAGGCACGCGATTTTTTTTCGTTTTTCAAATTTTCTACACGTTTTATATAATATTAGTCCACCGCAAAAAAATTATAAATCGATACGTAATAAAACTACAATGTTGCAAACTCGTCATATTAAGTAAATGTATATAGTACGTTATTCTTAAAACATAAGGATCACACTGCGTGTGAAAAATTTGACATTTTCCATTGCATTCATTCAACGAAAATTTAGTATGTGTAAGAAAGACAAAACCAGGAAGTGCTATGCTTTTCTTTCTTTTTGCATGTCACGACACTGCGTTGTTGCCACTCTTATCAACGGTGAGTGAACAGATGTTCTATTTTTTACCCCATTATTTGTTATTAAGTTTGTTTAAAAAAAAACAAATGCGATGTTGTATTTTCTAATTATTGCAACATATTCCAAGGAAGAAGTAGGACTTGTGTTTTCATTTATTGTCGTATAGTATCCATCCTGTATAAATTTTTTTATGGTTTAAAACCATAAAGTTGTACGAAGGGGCTTAAAGGGAGAAAACTAAGTGCTTTATCTACGTTTTGGTTTCTATTTAAGGTATCTATCAACCGACCTAGTAAATAAACTATTAAGAAAATGCATTGGACCTTACGATGAGCCTTACGTTTCTTACAACATAAGCAGATGCAACGTAAATCTATACAGTGATGTATTTATTATTTTTTATTTAATGAACCAAGTGTGCAACGTTAATGATATGGACATACCTTAAACGCAATCTTCAAGGAAGTACGTATTATTTAAAATAACCAAATTTATTTTTGTACAACATACATAATGTGTGCCTGCGACCTCGTCGTATCCTTGTTTGCGTTTAAGATGGAATTTCCTTTTGTAACTCAACACTTGTGTCTCGGTTGACTCACCGGAGTGCAATTTTAACGATGTAAGTCATTGAAACCGCAATGCGGTGTACATTGAAAAATTTGCATTTTGAAGTAGGAAGGTCTTTTCACTGATGAATCAATGTAAAGAAAATTATACTCTTATCTTACTTAGTCTTGAACAAACGTAATAAATTTATCAATCAGGAGATTTAAGATTATTGTTAATATTATTATATCACGACAGGTTTCTTACAGGTTAGGTAGAGTGTACCCATTGCTATAATATTTTATCACGTAAATTCCCAAAGCGGCTAGCAGAGCAGCGTAGTACATTTCTACGTTTCATCAGTTACGTTTACGTCCCGCTATGGAATAGGCGGTGAGCCTGTTAATAACCTACAAATACTCAATCCGGAAATTTTAACCCAGGACCTTCCGATCGGCAGTCGCGCTGGCACTAACACGACCAACAATTACTTAGTTTTCAAATATATGTATCTTATACAAATTAATAAATTCAGCAACTGCCACTATTTAGTCTTATTAGTCAAAATTAAGGTAGGAAAAAATGGTAGATTACAGTCCGATTCATATCTTTGACATTAATGACGTTAGCCGACTGTAGCGAGTCAAATCCACGTCACTGATTACTAATTGTGCGGTTTATAAACATGCACAATTTGCAACATATACATATATGAATGCTTTATCAGTATTGGGTAAAAATCAAACTTTTGTATTGTAAAACGTATTGTTAAATTCAATTTGGAGATATTATTTGTTACAGTTATTGCGTACAGAAATATTGTACTAAATCAAGCCATTTTATACATGAAATTTATAAACTTGCGACATCTATCGAAGTAATGCAGATTTTCATCGCCTTTTCCCGCCCGCCTTAAGCACGCGTCAACCGCCTTAAGCGTAACGCTATCTAACTCTGGAACTCGTGACTAGATGTCGCTAGTAGTCCTACTTTGGCGATTTTAACTGCAACTATGTGTTTATGCCATACGTGGGCAACAAGTATAGGTAGTTTATGTTGAATGTATATGCATATATACATTTAGTCTTCAATTGTTTTATTGATTTTAAGAGATCATGTTCTCTTGAGAAAATAATTATTTCTTTTGTTAACTAACTTCCTAAATACTTTAATGATTACCAAAAGATATCAAGTTTCAAAATATAATAAAGTTAGAAATAGTCATGACTCAGACATCAACGACAGCCTCGTTGGTCGTGTTGGTTGCAAGTGCGCTTTACCGATCGAGAGGTCCTGGGTTCAATTCTCAGGTCAGATACTATTAAATTTTTCTAATCAAATTTTTCTAGTGGTGGCTCAGAGTCTGGATATGTGCCCGTTGTATGGCAATAGGCTCACCACCTATTTCATAGTGGGACGTAAAAGTAACTGGTGATACCTGTCAGTGTTTTACATTCCTCTGCCTACCTCTTCGGGGATTACAGACATGATGTTACGTAGAAATACTCAACCTCCAACTATGCTTTACACAGGGAAGTAAAGGTTCTTAAATAAATAATGTTTATACACATTCTTTGGGAAACATTAAATTTTTTTATAATAAATAATTTGCCGATTTACATATTTTACATAATAATATACGTTATAAATTTCACATATTAAACATCATACTTTAATTTCGAAAAACTGCAAATTTATGTATTTCTAAGAGAATGTATGAGAAACTTTGATAATATAGGCATTTCCGTCGCAGCTTCGTTACAACTTATCTCTGAAACGTATTTTTGTGACGTACAATTTGTAATATGCTTTAACTTATCGACCTCTGACCAAGTAATTGAATAAATCCGCTTTTTTCCCCCCAGAACGTAGGCCTTACATGGGCACTTGTATAGTATGTGTGAATAATTATCATTATAATTTAGTTTGGATGCGGCCAAAGCATAGAGACAGAGGGGATAATAATTTTAACACATTATTGAAAAATTTTAATCTAGTATCGAGTACAATTAAGTATTATATAATAAATAAGGACTGGTTTTCATTGTCATTTTTAATGAACATAGAAATTAAATGTTTTTTTTTACTTCTATACTAAATGTTACAGAAAACAATGTCGCTGTATCTCCTCGCATACAGATGGTTTTGACTGTTGAAAGAAGTACTGGCATGGTTCTAAAAGTTCTTCAGTAGAGTTCAGTAGCACACCTATGCAGTTTCTTGCGCCGCTTCTTCTCTATAGCGAGGAATTTTCCGAAGCGGTGGTAGTTCCATTTTGACGTACACAAAGTGTTTTAATGAACCAATTTTGAATACATGTAATTTGAATTTGAATTTATAGCGTCTTCAATAACGGTCCTTTACCAAAACTACATATCTACCTACATATATTAAAGTATACATACAAATATTGAATGACATTTACCAATTAAGATCAAGGGCAGTTTAAAAATAGTCTGTAATATTTAAGAATATATTAAAGGAGAATTTTAATAAAACGGCTGTCAAAATATTAGTGAAATCAAATCTTAGTGGAACGAAATAATACAAAACGAAGCAAAGAATGTAGATACATCATGTTTTTAATTAAAATATTCAACAAGAGAACAAAACTATCGATGACGTTATGAATAAGTATTGTCATTTAAGAAATAAGCTGTTATTATTATTAAATCAATCATTTTATTTTCAGTTCGTCCATATTATTAAACATTATCGCTTGTTAAAATTTCATAACACAATTCTGTAATCGTGTTACACAGTATGTAATACAATTAACGGAAAGGTCAGTCGATGAACGGCGTGAAGCAATGAGGTTACTGGCGTATTTTGATAGCGATTGTATGATAATTATAAGTGGGTGGGGCGGCTGTGTTGGGATGCGGACTAGGCCGCTACAGTTGGGCGGGGTCTCTTGCTTATGGATTCTGGAGCGCATGCCTCATGCCCGTTTCCCAGGAACTGATGACAGAAATAATTCAATAGTGAATATGTCTATTTGATTTTCAGATTTTTTTTTATTTTTTTTTATTCTTTCTTGTGAAAGTATTACAAAGGGCGGACTCAATGCCAAATGGCATTTTCTACCAGTTAACCCGGAACGGTATCACCGTAGAACAAAGTTTAATGAGATTAATTTCTTTATGGGTCAAGTGCTTGTAAGCGCAATTGCTGACCGAAACGTTCTGGGTTTGATTTGCGTGTCGAATGCTAGCGGGTTTTTATAATTTGATATTTCTAGCAGAGTCGTCGGAGTTTGAATATGTGCTTTGGTATGGTAATAGGCTCACCACCTATTACCACAAAGGTCGGATGTAGAAGTAACTGGTGGACTGGTGGAATGCACTCCATTGCCCACTTCGTTGGGGAATAAAAGCGTGATATTCTTTAAGGATATTAAGTTCAAGGTCAATTATTACTGAATGCTCAGAAGCAGTGGTGTTCTGATGAGATGATGTTTTTAATATACATATATAAAAGACATTGGAAGGTAATAATGGAAAGCAATAATGGAAATATTTTTGATTAACACACCTTTTATTGCGTGAACGGAAACCGAAAAATAACGTATTGTAAGACATACTCTACATCGTCATCTACATCGTCCCATCCATATTACATACGCATTAAAAGCAACTGTTACACATGTATTACAGTTGCTACGACATTTTTCACCTCGTAGCAATTTTTAAAATTTACGTAATATATAAAATGTCGCCGTCCAGATATTTACCTCATAAACCAATTATTTTTAACGAGGCGACATTGAACTTTTGAATTCTAGTTGGTGTAAGATCGTAGATTACGCTGGTGCTTATATCAATTATAAAAAAAAACAAAGTAATGGTCATGGTAATAATTTTAGTAAGTTAATAATAATCAAATGTAATCTCTCATTCTGAGAGGAGACCCATGTTCCAGTAGTGGAACGATAAAAGGGTCGTAAAAAATATAATTTCACGCCTGTAATCCCCGAAGAGGTAGGCAGAGGAATGTAGAACATTTTCACGTTTCACCAGTTACGTTTACGTCTCACTCCATAGTGAGCTCTCTACCTATTCCATAATAGGTAGAGAGCTTGCTGCCATACACCGAGCACATATCCATACTCTGAGCCACCACTAGAAAATCTAAATTAGAAATATTTTAGTAGTGCTTGCTTCGGGAATTGAACCCAGGATAATACTATATTAATGCGTTGATATACGAATAATTTGTTTGAATTTAAAATATGTTGTTACAGACGCGCGTGGCTTGCACAGCATGAGCGGAGTAACGTAACTGATGGCGTACGACGCGCGCCCGCGCTCGCCGCAAGATGGCGTCCGGAGACGACGCGACTTCTCCAGGTCCCCTGTATTTACCGCTTTTTTCTATTATCTTTTTATATCATAGACGTAACGTAGCTGTAATTATAGCTCACTGGCAATACTTTATTTATTCATTTTTATATTATAGATGTAACAGAGAGCTATTAGGAGCCACTGATATTAAATCAATACAGCTTGTTGTGTAATATTGATTTAAAATTTGAATGTTTAAGTAATGATAAAAATAAAACTGCTGAAGCGAGAATATCAAACTCTGAAGTTATGTTAATTATTATCGTCATCATCATCAGTCTGTCGATTTGTATTTGAAACACACGAATATTTTGTACATGACAGACTAAAACGTTTGCAGTCACGCTCCGTGGTCTATTAGGGCATTCTAAATAAACTATTTCGGGTTAAAACTGTTAGCTAATTATGAGAATTCTTCAAACATGAAATGTTGTAGTTTTCAATGTGTTCGAGCTCAATGATTAATATATTTCCCTGTTTGTCTGTTTTGTTTTTAATTTCGCCGCCATGCGGCATTTCCAAGACACAGTGATAATGATTAATGAATCGTTAGTGCCTCCTCGTTAACTTGGCAAACTCAGTTAAAAATTTCACGTACTAAATGGAACTGAATAATTTTACCATACATTCGGCAGTTTCCAATTCACAGTATAAAGTTTGTGACTTTGAAAAATAAAAAATGACTTCAGGAATTCAATAAATATACCGTGTAAGAAAACTTTGTCCTCTGCAACAAGATACTACATGTAAACATTGCTACGAGGTCATATGTATCGCCAAATTGCCAACGTTTTCCTATTTATATTCGAGGCGTCTTCCGTCTGTCTGTCTGCCACCTGCTCTCCTTACGCAGACCGCTCGCAAATTCCTGCTCTTGAACGCAAATACGTTTACTTTGAACGTTTGGTAATGCATGCAGAGGATCTTTTCAAATCTTAGATATACGTTCACAGTTGTCGCAACGACTGGTCAGACAGTAGCGTACATACGAATCATCTGCTCCGATATAACTCTTCGTCGGTAGCGGGGAATCCTCCCGGAATTCAGCGCTGAGTCGCGGGGGATACTCTCTCGCTCTAAATCGGTCGCACTCGCTTCTCGTCTGTTCGGCGAGTTACACGTTGCACGCTAAATATATCGCCGTTTGCGCAGGTCGCCGTACGTGACGCTGGGCGCGGTGCGGTATACCGTTCGCCGAGCTCCGCCGCCGCGTGCCTGCCCTTGCCGCTGCTGCTCCGAGGAGGCGGTGGCGGCGTGCCTCGGCCGCGCCAAGCCCGACCGCCGCACGCTGGAGCGCTTTCAACGCCGCCTGGGCCGCGGCACGCGCGACGAGGGCACCTCGCGCCACCAGCGCTTAAAACAATTCACCGAGCGCCTTATGCCGCGTGCCAGCACTACACCAACGCCGCCGCCACCGCCGCCACCGCCTCCACACTCGGCTCCAGTGTTACCGCCCGTACCGCCGCCCCGCTCGCGCCATCGCCACAGCCCACCCCGAGGTGTTTCCGTCGACCGATTCGACGAGTTTGACGCTAACAATATTACCCTAGTCCGCGTTGAACCTCGGTCGATTGTCGGCTCGTACGCGCAAGAGACTATTCCGTATCGTAGTGCTTCATTCTCACAAGGTGATTTCGCGCCGGATAAGTATTATCGTGGTAAACAAAGTTCCATTTTCGATTTTGGGAAACGCGCTGCAGAGCGTGCGGGATGTGTTAAACGTCGCGATGACTCTGCTAGTGTTACCGAAGAAAACGTGACCGAAGGTGGATCGGTAGCGTCAGTGGACTCAGCGGTTGGATCTGATGAAGGCTTATTGGCTCACGCGTCTCCGGCGCCACGGTCGCCACCTCCAGATGCGCCACACAAGCAGCTTGGTGCTCGCTCGTTGACACACCCGCTGCCGCGTCGCGTCCCTCCAGTGCGGGAGGAGGGTTCGGCCGAAGCCGGTGGTAGTTTACCGGCATTGATGGCACCGCGTGTCCTACATGAACTACGTGAA
Source organism: Mimoniades nurscia nurscia (assembly GCA_018246595.1). Lineage (NCBI taxonomy): Eukaryota > Metazoa > Arthropoda > Insecta > Lepidoptera > Hesperiidae > Mimoniades > Mimoniades nurscia. Next base: position 4,381 of record DWFO01003501.1, on the reverse strand, counting down.
GAAAGTGATGGTTCACAAGCTGACAGTGCGCAGGCGCATAGTGAAGGCACCTCTCCTCTTGAACCTGCGCAGCCCTTTGCGTTTCCGCCTCTCCCCGCTCCTCCCCCAAATTCGTGTGTAAATGTGGACTGTGAATGCGCTAGTTTTCCGGCGAGCAAAGATACGCATAGTGAAGACGAGGAATCAGTACAAATACCAGTGCCTGTGTATGAGTGTATAGTGAAGCAGTGGTCGAAGGAACTACCCGAGGAAGTGCAACGTTCAGATGCTGCGTCTGACGGATCTTTAGATCGAGACAAAGAGGATGAAACAATAACTAGTGAACAAGTAGCTAATTTACTGGCTGCAGTACAAAATCCTTGTTCACCAGCGCCTGTATGTGCTAGAGAGCGACGGCGGCCTCAAGATAAATCTAAGAGACGGAAAGGCATCTACATTACAACGGCTAGCGATGATGGCGGTGAAGATGACATATCTGTACCAGTAAATGGTTGCAACCGAGAAAGTAGTGACGTTTCTTTGCAAGACATGCGCCTATCAACAGAAACCCGTACTTCTTCCTTACTTGGAGATAAATCAGATGATTCATGTACTAATGGACCTCCCAGTCCTAGTCAAGGATCTACTCCAAATTGGTCACGTGCCGAAGAGTTAAGAGCAAGACGAGCAAGATTTTCTCAACAAAGCTCTGATGAAAGAGATGAAGATACCTATCGGGTTCGTCGAAAATATGGAGTCACATCTCGGGGAGATTCGCCGTCGGAAGCGGAAAGCGATTCGTGTTCACGAGATAGAACTGCATCTCCATCACCTTTTAGCCCGTCCGATAATTCGGATGTTGAGGCGAAGCGACAACAGTTTACTCGAGGACCGTTTCGAAAAACTTTAGAGGCTCCAACTAGTAGATCCGTTGAAGTCGGCCGTAGGAGTTTTTCAGATGCTACAGTACCGTCTCGTAAGATAAGTGCCGGAGCTGCACCAACCGTTAGTTCGAGACCTCGTGGTCCGACGCATGTTAGAGCAACGTCTTCACCATCGAAACTTGCAGGAGTGAAACCTGGAGCCGATCTGTTGGCTGAACTACTTCGAGGAAGTTCTGAAGCTTTATCAAATTCTACGACATTCGACAACGTGATATTAACACTGCACCAACACAACGTGAGTACCTAACTTACTTTGTTAATATATACTGACCCCGATTTTATACGCAACAAAGTCAAGAATGCCAGTTCGAATTATTTTGTTATGATGTTTATCTTAGCAGAAAATAGCTTAGTACAAACGAGCTGGTATTATTGCCAAAGTTTGTAGCGCTTTATTCACTAGAATTTTTTTGTACGGTGGTGATGATTTTGGTTGGTGGAAAATTATTTTTTTACGATTGTTCTTAATCCGAGATCAAATTCAGGGTCGGTTTGTATTTAAATACAGTAATCGTATTCCCCCGCATTTGTGGGGCCAATGTCGCGTGAATCACGGCACAGCTGTTCCAGAAACATTAAAAATCTTAAGGGCAATTGTGTTTATTAATATATCGCCGTCAGTGAACTTGGTCTGTTTTGCGATGAGCAAAATTTCGTGGAACTCATTAAATTAAAATATTTTCTTTCTCCGATTTGAGTAAACATGATAGAATTTAGATTCGAAATTTCCATTCCACGGAATTTATATTCAGCGCGGTGAAAGATGTTATGGAGAATTATCATCAACGTAATTGCCGTTTTCCGTGACGTGGCAATGGAGACTATCGATTTATCTCACTTATGCACTGAAATGAGGTCATTGATGTGTTGAAAAAACATAAAGCGGCCTTGAGCACCGCTTAATGCTACTATCGAAATGAAAATGATTAATTTGTATTTTATCGTATAGAAGGAACTTCGCGTGATTGTACACATTAATGGACTAAGAGTTCAATTTATTTTATTTTCCATTGAAATTAAGTAATAAAATATGAAATATTGAAAATAAGTTGGTATCGGTCAATGTTTCATTATAAACAGTTTTCTGCCTGATGAACTGAAACAGCATATACTTTCACTTCATTTAACGTGACGTCACAAACACGCCTCATTAAGCTGAAACGGTATTCATACATAATTTATTTAAATTTGTAATCGGTGCGATCTCCTTGACACGCTATTCGGCAACCATATAGGCTTGCTTAATAAGAATTTAAATTATATTTATCACAAAGGTGGTACACCAAACATTAGTCATTTTTAATACATTTCATGTGTAACAGGATTATAAAGAAAACGTTAGTAGTCTACGTTCGAGTATCAAAGAGACGAAGCTTTGTAGCCCTGAATTATTATTCTACAATGTGATCAGTGTATTGTACATTACACACCTTAGCTTTGTGTTATACAGTATTAATATTTTTCGTTGTTCGTAAATGAAAATTAAAATATACTAATGTACACTGTACACAAGTTGATTCAAGTGAATGATCAGTTTTTTTTCCAATCAGCACAAAAACATGGCGCCAGCGATTAAACTTGTAATCGGATTACGGATTACAAATGATATCGGGTCAAAGATCTACAAAAAAGTTATTGATCTCATTTGGTTCTTCATGTCATGAACTTTTGCGTTTTACTGCAGAGACAAAGTGATTAGCATGGATTTCATACGTTTACTATATAAAAATTACAATTTCTTAGAAATAAACATGTTCTTGTGTTTCATATATTAACGTCAATGTCTGGGTCTTTATTGATCTCGGGGTTGAATTGTTTTATAGTGTGTAATTATCTTCATTATCATCAGTCTTTTTATCGCTTCGGTGTTGAATACAGGTCTTCTCTCGACACGAGAAGGATTTAGGGCATAGTTTGCCACATTAGCGAAAGGTGGATTGACAGATTGCACGCAAACTTCAGAATCCGATGGAAAACTTAAATTATAAAGTTCTCACATTTACCAAAATCAGCTGTGCTACAGATCGTGCGATTACAAATGTCTTGGCACATAAGACAAAAGAAAAGTTTATTGCGCTCAATATGTCCATCAGCACGTGTCGATTGTTTTGCTCTGTCGATTTTTATGCTACCATCAACACTATAATTAATATCCTAATTTAATCAATGATTCATAAGGTCAATAAACTTACTGTAACTTTTTCAATACAGCTTTTTGTTTCATGCGCTTTAAGATCTGACGCCATTCAAACTGTTTTATAAAACGCAATAACCCAGAAACGGTTGCCCGTGAAGCGTTTCACGATGATATGTAGACTATAAGTAGATGAACATATGAGAATTGGCAATGCTTCTACAATTTAATTTTGAAGTGGTAACTTTAAGTTTTGAGCCGTCTTAAATAAGATAGACAACTGTGACCAATGATTTTTTTTACGTCTTTTTCATGAACATCATTATTACGTCAAAGACTATATACAAATTCAGCCAGCGATAACATAGCGCATGCGCAGCGCATGCGCAGCGCATAGCGCATCCATAGCGCATAGCCAGCGATGTTATTACAGCAGGACCAGAGATTCGGTTTGGTTTGGTCCAATATTATTTCAATTATTAAAGTGCTTGTTTATTAAAGGTTTTTGCTAGAGTCAGTATTGAAATTAGATCTTAAAATTGTAACTGAGAAACCAACGGATGCAAATCTCACCAAGAGGCAGAGGAAAATGAATCATGTAAGATAAAATACCTATCGGAGATAGAGGAATTTGGTTCATATAACCTAACACATCTAATGGAAACAGCGCTTTGCGGTTTACAGAAACAAATTCTAAATCAATAAATCCATGTAATAGCTTTCAGGGCGTTGAGGCGGACTGGATTTGCGTTAGTCGGTTTGATTATGCAACCTGTCGGATTGCATTGGAGCGTGGAAAATTCTAACGTCATTTTATATATCATGTAGTTGGTAGTTGTTACAGTATTTATATAGTTTTCGAAGATTAATTATTATATTGCAAAGATAATTTTTTGATGACATTGACGAATAGAGCTGAAGTACATCAAGTCTGTTAAGATTGAGACATTCTGTTTATCTCATAAAAAACGTGGCGTAGGCCTAATTTAGTTATTAGAGAACATTTTAAAATAATGTTTCGAGACAGGAATTGATGTAGTGTCTAGAAAAGCAGAATATTGTTAGTAGTTGGTTTCTGTTAATTTTCAATTATTTCGACGGAGCAAACAGATTGTGACTTGAAGCGATTTCTTGGGAAGGCCTATAATTTCTAGGGGTCTCATTATGATTCTGTTTTAACACTTTTTATATTAGTGTTAACACTCATGAATAATAAACTCCGTGTTCCGCTGAGAGATTGTTTCATTTAAAACTATAAAGTAACGGAATATTTCAGTGACGTTGTAATCGTCTAATGGAATACGGGGTTACTGAAATTCGATAT
>DWFO01003500.1:0-12232 GCA_018246595.1 Mimoniades nurscia nurscia | reverse complement strand
TTTACTATATAATGTACTATTTACTATATATTTGATTATAATTCAGCCTCCCAATCCGGGTGTGAATACATGTGTATGTTTTAATTGATTACGATTTGCTGTAACTGTTTAGAAAAACGTGAGATCACAGAAAAGAAAACGCTTTGGCATTGTCCGAAATAATCTAAGGTGTGTGATGTTTGCCAATCAGTACTTGGCCAGCGTGGTACACTTTGGGCTTACCTTTCTTATTCTGAGAGGCTTAGTGTGTGTTAAAGTGTCAGGTGTGAAGGGTTATCTTTTCTATTACATTTGATGTAAACGGATCAGTATCGTTTCATCACTTAAGTTGAAGGCTGTTGTTAATTTCGACGTGATTTGAGGTATTCTACTTCCATTACAGCTTTTTACTAATTGGTGGTTATAGACATTAATGTCCGGTCGGCCGCTGGGCTTATCGTTGAGATCGTTGAATCGAAAGTTCCAGAACGGTAGCGTTCATACGTTTGCGATGCTTAAGACGTCGTTGATATTGCGTGCAGTAGGTATGCGTTGCGTTGATGCAACGAACGAACTCATATTCGAAAATAATATTCTATTTTAACTTTCCATTGAATTTGCTGCAATTGCTTTTCATTATTTTGTATCTTGTGCCAATTTAACTTGTGCTACAATTTAAAATAAAAGCATCATATAACTAGTTAAATATATAAAATCTTGAAATACTCGTAAGTCAACGAAAATAATTTATTCTTGAAAATGTCCAAGTTCAGCTTGTCTAAACGTAATCCCAGCGGCATTTTGGTTGCACGGAGGAAATTTAACGTAAAACGGAGCGCGTTCGCGACTTTCGAGTGACGTTAAGGAAATATACATATTTTGTATGTTTAAATTTAAAATTGCTTGATTCAAAACGCGCATTACAGTTGAGCCGAGAGTTACGTGACTTCAAAATATTGTGATGTTTAATAAATCAGATGTTTTAGTGGCGTCGTGTGTATAAATATAAATTTAATAGCCCTTATAAACCGTAAAATATCATTGTTATTTGTTGCGTGTATTGTAAAGTGCTGATTGTAATGGCCAGTATTGTAAAGTGCTGATTTGAAAGTTGCCAATTGCGCGCGAAGGATTCGATTTTCAAATTACGAGCGCGATTTCGAATAAATTGTACTGATTGCAGTCGAGTGCTAGCTTAAAGGATGTTCTACGCAGATATTTATAATATACAGAATGCGGGAGATTCTAGCTCATATTAAGCCAATCATTTGTAATTGCCATTTGTCATGTAATTTGTGCCATATTTCAAGGATTATTAAGTTAGTATTTGGTATGCATAATGTGTGCCCATGTATATACCTAAATATTATATTAAACTATATAAAGGTGTAGGGGACTACCTACTAAAGGAACTGCCTCGTTGGTCGTGTTGGTTGCGAGCGCGACTGCCGTTCGAGAGTTTCTGGGCTTAAATCCCGAGTGGGGCACTATTGGATTTTTCTAATTTAGATTTTCTAATAGTGGCTTGGAGTCTTAATATGTGCCCGGTGTATGGCATTAGGCTTACCACCTATTCCATAGGGGGATGTAAAGGTAATTAACGTGGGAGTATATTATACTCAGTCCTCCGCCTCCCTCTTCGGGGATTACAGGCGTGTTGTTACGTAATATTTAAAGGTATAAATTCGAAGCGTTACGCGCAGAAGTATTATTGTAACGCGCGCATGCATGAATTTTTTTCAGTGTGTATCTATGCATGCGTAAATAAAACCGTTAAACTTTAAACGCGTTTCAGTAATATGGTTGATATATATCACAACTCCGCGGCCGAATTACCCATAATATTGATATATATTTCCGCATTCCAATACAGATGCATCAATGCCCGACCGCATCAACGCATTTCCCCTGTATTTATCAGCGCAAGTGTTGTGTGCCGCCCAATATCGTAATTATCATAATTTCTATTCCAACGCACTATTCCACTATTCCAAGGCGACATGTGTGCGGTCAGGTAGGCAGTAACAGCACAAGTAATTAAATTATCAACCTTATTTTATAGTTATAGTGACAATAAAAGATCATCATCATCATCATATCATCACCACATCATCATTATCATCATCATATCATCACCATCATCATCACCATCATCATCATCATTATCATCGTCATCATCATTATCATCGTCATATCATCAACATCATATCATCACCATCATCATCATCATTATCATCGTCATCATCATTATCATCGTCATATCATCACCATCATATCATCAACATCATATCATCATCGTCATCATCATCATATGCCAGTAACTCCTCTGAGCAGCACGAAGTGTTTCGCTAACGACTGCAAAAGAGTGGAACTCCCGGCGTCTACTTTTCCCGTTTCGTATAACCTGGAATTATTCAAGACAACAGTGAATAGGCCCTGTCTGGGCAACCGTGCTACATCCTACGCTGCATCTCGCTTTCCATCAGATGCGATAACAGACAAACGTGTGCCTATTGCTACGTAAATGAAAAAAATCTCAGCCCAGCGCTGGACATAGGCCTGGAAATAGGACATTGAAAAAATTCGTCAATAGATCTATATTAATACTCGCCGAGCGTCATGAAATATTTGTTGCCGTTTTAAAGAGTAACGCGCATAGACGTGTGTAAGTTGGCTTAAGTTTATATGATGAAGGAAGTGCAGATAGCTAAAATTTTTATACAGTGTTTATTGTGTTTAAAATTCATGGATCATCACCAATTGGTTATTGGTCAAGTCTGCTCTCAGAATACAAGGGGTTGCGTCCATAATCTGCCCGCACCATGAAAATTTCCAAGGTGCCTCGCGATTTTGTTTAAATTGTTCGCTATAACTCGAAATCTATTCTGTTCGCTTTACGCCACGTGGTATCTCCAGTTTCATATCACGGTTGAGTATCTCATAAACTACTGTCAATACAGTAATAAGCCAATGCTTACGTTACCTCTAAGTTAGCTGAGCTTAACTTAGATCCTCGCCTCCTTTGGCCTCATAAGTCTCTCGCATTCTGCCACCCGGGCTATGGTGTTGATAGCGTGGGAATTAACAGCGCATTACTACCCCACAGTTGGGCGAGATAAAGACGTAACGTGCGATAAATTTGCATAGTGCTTCCAGTACACTACAGACTTTTGTATCGCCTTAGATGCTAAAATAGTGGTAGCGATGTCGCTTTATTGTTAGTAAAATAAATCTCATTTCGAATGGACGCATGATTTTTAAAATGGAATCATTAAACATGTTTATGACGTTTTCATAGAATGCTCTTATATCGCTCATAAAACAATATACCTTTATTTCTTATAGTTGATGAGGTCAATTCGTCTACACCTGTATTCGTTCACTCATTCATTCGTACGAACATCGAATTGAGACAAACGTTTCAAATTTCGAATATCTTTTTCATAAATACGAATTTTCAAACAACAAAACGTTTTTAGAAAATTAAGCTCATTAAAAACAGATATTGTAATAAATTTGCTACTCTTTAAACATGTATCATTATATTTGCCGTAACATTTATTTATTGATTACATAAAATCTTATATAGCATCTATTTTAATTTCATCCCAATACATTATAATTTATGTTCATACTTAATTTAAAAAAATATATTACTATATTGACAAATTATGTTTCGTTTATTTTTGAATATCCCAAATCATTTACTTTTTATACGTACACATCTTCACCCCAGGTCCCTCGCGGGATAGGCAGAGCGCAATATTCTTATAATTATAATTTTGCCTACCTCGTGAGTAATCAGTCGTGATAACGTCAGAATAATATTTTAAAAACGTAACTGCTTGCTTCTGCTTGCTGTCCTTATAAGTAACAGAAAGTTTTTCGACGTTTTACGATACTTAATATAAAAAAGTTCTACACTTGTAAGGAACATTCTAGTCTTTTGAAAAATAAACTAAACTAACCTTTAGATTAATAGGAGAGGTAATTAGAAGCGAATTAAAATACATTGTAGAACTTAAATACGGCGGCGGGTGGCAGGGCACTGAGGGGAACGAAACTGTTTGAGTTTGTAATAGGCGTAGTTCACACTACGACAAGAAATATATAGGGACATATATTGACGACTATAACGCTAATATTAGATACCTTTTCGAACTCGAAAAATAGCCCGCTGGTCCAGTGGTTAGTGACTAATACAACTAAGCTGCAGGCTGTGAGTTCGATTCCGCCGTGGATCATTTATTTTTTTGATATTGTGTTTGTGTGGTCAGTACTGGCGCAGCCTAATTTGGAAACCAATACTCATATGGAGATTTCCAAGATATTTTTAAGTGTTTTATTAAAAAGATTACTTATTTCCTGTTCTCGCTCTGTCTACTGCCATGCTGCCTCGTTGCAACAAATATACGTCACCATTCCCAAGTCAGTGTCATAGATACATTCTTTCTTGATAAAGATATATTCGTTCGCAAATAAAATATATAAAAAAATCTCGAGCTCGTGACCTTACTATCTTAATTATATGTAGACTTCTAGACTTCGGTGTGTTGACCTTTTAAGAATACATCCTTTTGTAATTTCAACAAATATCTCAGTAAACAACAACAAATCATGTACAGACATACAAATATTTAAACGTAAACATACATGCAACCAAGTAGACTAATTTTCAAATACAAATAAATGTTAAGATGGTTAGATTGTGAAAGGCTCTAATTCGAATTTTAAAATACTGTTAACGGCGGTGTGACTACATCTTTATGCAAGTAAGTCTCTACTTATTTGCTGACTGGCGATAGTTTTTCTCTTCGAAATTGAACTAAAGATTTTTAATAACTTTCATATGTACGTATTCTCGTAAATAAATTAAAGTTTTTCATTACACGGTATTAGAAAAAAAAATTACGGTCTGTGCTCACTATTGTATTATTTTTGTAGATGAAATTACGTAAGACATTGCTAGTCTTACACTAGATTTCCCTGTCTTGTGAGATAAACAGATGACAAGTACAGAAATATCAAGATCTAGACTGCATAGTATCATAACCTCAAGTCCATTGCTCGACTTAGGCTTTTTCTGAGTGATCTGCCCATAATCTTCTTGCTGGGCATGCTAGTCGAGGATCGCAGAGCACAGCTTCTATAACCGCCTGCACTGCTACTCGGAGGCGGCGGGGAAATTATGTCATGCCTACGTGGGCTGTGCCACTGTCGAAACTAGAGTACGAGCTACGGTAGATCCTGCTTGTACTCGTAGTAAGAGACGGCTCAAAGGTGGCTGCGAGCAGCTAGTTTGGGAGCTCGCACTATTCCGCCAGTGATTCTGGGAATGACGACGATATGTGCGTGTGGCTACAAATCGTTGTAAGAACCAGCAGGGGGGTCACATAATTTGTCTCCCCGGTGTAGGGCTCGGAACTGGGGCGTTCAGTGAAGATCGCCGAATCCTCTTATGAGTGCAGAAGAAGACAATCGAGGGAGTTTTAGTGAGGTAAAAATCCGTCATAACCCGGTATCTCTCCCATTATATCGGGCACCTTTTAAGGTTATCACTTCAATCCCGAAAAAAAAGCAGGCTGTGCCATACCAGGATCAGCCAGCTCATCCAGCCAGCTTCTTTGTAAAAATTATTATAAACGAAACACAGACAGCACCAAACACCACTAATTATTTAACATGGACGCCGCACTTTAAAAAGTTTAATAATATCCATGATTGCGTTCGCGGCTTTTAATAAAGCTCGCTTCGAGGACGCCATTAATCCAATGTTTCCTGGAATGAAGGGGAGGACAAAAGTACAAATTAATAAGAATCACCCAAAGGCTCGGCGCGTTTTGTTTAAAACGACCCTATTTTTTTTGTCCCCCTCGTTTGAGGTTACCATGGAGTCAGTGTAAATCAGAATGACCGATCGGGGCGAGTGTAACAAGAAATATATTTTGATTTAAGTTTAGATTGAGCTGAAGGTTGCATGTTTTAAGACTTCTCTTACTAAGAAACGTCAAGTATTTTGTGTCTTGCCTACCATACTGAGTAACTCTGTTTAAAACTACTGTTATGTGAATTGATATTGAAATTGGAAATATTTTGACTGGTAAACCTTAATTATAACTAAATAATAAAAAAAGTACATATATGTTCATCACCATTAATACCATCAACAATCCTTTCATGATATCACTGTTGTGATGGGTTTTCTCAGAGAAATAAACAAAAATAGAGTTAAGGCTAAACCCATACACAAACTACAAATAATTTTACATCTACAAATAATAACATTTCTTCATGGCGACCCTATTTCAGCTTGGATTTGTCTTTCGCTCCCCTGTAAATTGTTCTTTGGTTAGCAAATTTGACTTGAAACAGTTTTTGGGGGTTTCCTTCTTACCCCGAGATGACATTGATATAAATTAACAATTTCGTATGATTGTTTAAATTTATGCCGGTGTACAATGCCTGTAATGAGTCAATGTACCTACAAGTTTCAAAAGAATCGTCTTCTTGGGGATACGATATTGTCGAGTATAATTGTTCGGCTCGGTAATGTTAGGTTATGTCTCTTTGTGTATAATAAACCGGATAATATACGGTTAAAAATATCTAATGAAGGAGGTCTTACTATATTATCATCATGATTAGCCAAATCCACCGTCGGACAAAGGCCTCCTTTGAGGAGTTTTCGTCCATAATCCGCAGTCTGAGCATGCGGGTTGGGGATTGCATAATATATTATATAATGGGATTTTACTGTATATATTTTATGATTGTGATTTTTACAAATGACTATCGCGTTGGTCGAGTATATTGAGTTGGCAAGCGCAATTGCCGATTGAGGGATCCTGGGTGCGAATCCTGGGTGGGGAGCTGTTGGAAATTTCTTAATTAAAATTTCTAATAGTGGCTCGGAGTCTGGTCTTGTGCCCGGTGTATGGCAATAAGCTCACGACTTATTCCATAGTGGGACGTAAACGTGACCGGTGCAACGTAGGAGTGTGCTACTCTCCTCTGCCTACCTCTTCGAGGATTATTAGTGTGATGTTACGTTACATATTTTATGAATGTACAAATCAATTATTAACATAATCGTTCGCTTGTGTTTTTGAAATAGAACTCTTTGGTTTTTTGTAGATTCCTTTGTCATAACGCAACAAGGGATGATACCATATAAGCTGTTTTGACTTCCGGCGGTTGCTCTGTAAAGAGGCTTTGTGTTCAAAATTTAATTCTGTAATAAATGATGTAAAGCCGTATATTTTTTTTCACAAAATGACGATGAAATGAACAATTAGTAGTGCTCAATGTAGTTCTAATAGTGAAAATACAAAACACAACTGAAGCTAAACTTGTTCCTTTGTTGTATAGATAAAGGGCGCAGTGACTTATTGTTAATTGAGCGTCATCGGATTTAAGAAACTATTGTTGCACTAGAGTCGAACACAGCTTAAGTTCAAACATGACTATTGATAACATTTAATCTTGAACTAAATGTGTTACTTTGTAGAGTATGTGCAAAGATTTCAACCCAGGACTTCCGGATGGGAAAGTGAATTCTAAACCACTGAGCTATTTGTCAATGAAATAGACTACCGCAGTAATGACTTTTGATTATAACTAACCATTGATTAGGAATCAATACAAATCAGTTATGTAATTTATATCAAAGATTTTATGTTGTATTTTGACTGTCTCGTTGGTAGTGTTGGTTGCTAGCGAAACTGCCGATCGAAAGGCCCTGGGTTCAATTCCTGTGTCGAGCATTGTTGTATTTTTCTAAATTAGATTTTCTAGTAGTGTCTCGGAGTCTGGATTTGTGCCCGGTGTATGGCAATAGACTCACCACCTATTCTATAGTGGGACGTAAACGTAACTGGTGAAACGTGAGAGTATACTACACTCCTCTGTCTACCGCTTCAAGATTACATGCGTGATATTATGTTAATATTGTTATAATAATTTTGTTGATATTGATGCGTGTTCTATGAGGTGATGTTACATACGGACATATCTTTACACCAAGTCCCTTACAGGGTAGGCAGTGGACACCGAGGTGATGTTATACAACGAAAATCTGTCTATATTGTGAACGACTTAGCGTAATGGTATAATTCTGTATTTATTACTCTCAGTTATAATTAAACAAGTACATTGATCGCAATAAAAAACTGCAATCAAATTCTCGTAAGTGTATTTCGGAATCTTATTCACGAGTAGATTAGAAAAACACAATTACGAAGACAATAAAAGTATTCGAAGAAATTTGTTAAAATAGAACCCATCTGATAAAAGTTTAAATAGACGTAGTATTCATTCCGAAGCGATAAGTAGAAAAGAAAATTCAAATTGTTCACAAACTTACTCCCCAAAGAATTAAGAAAGAGGTGCGGAGCAATTAGTGAGATTTAGGTGAATTTGCAATTCAATGCGATTCATGTTCTTATTGTTGCCAGCCATGTATTTCGAACTAATAAAGTTTTTCTTGTTTGTCATACACTGCGGATTTCCTACAGTACATGACAGGTGATATTCACACATTACAAGTAATGGAAATAGATGTAAACGGAAATGTTTTCATCCATATAAAATTTTAAGCGTAGGTACTTCCTGCATGAGATGTGAATTGTTCATTGGTCGGGATATTATTAAAAGTTTGAGTAGTTTAGTTTCAGTAATGTTTTTTTTCCAAACCGCCACTAGTCATATAGCTCGATGTTCAGTCTTTTGTTTGAGACCCATAAGCCAACGAAAAGTCACTACATTTAAAAACATAGCGGTGAATGCAAAATCGATACCGACTCTAAGGGCTCTTTCAAACCAGCATATTTTCGGCGTACATAAGCTCTTTTTGATACGCGCGCATATTTACGCTTGGTACTTGCCCCTCGCACAATCGTGGCGCGCGAGACTCATTCAGACTAGCGTATTTCCCGCACGCTTTACTCTTGTTTTGGCATATGCGCCGAAAACACGCTGGCATGAAAGAGCCCTAAACGCAACCGATCTAAGCTTCAAATTCGGTATAAAGGTATTGTTTCACCACTCACAAGAAAAGAATGGCGCGGGAAAAAATTGTAAAGACGGCCATTTTGTGAAAGTTCGCTGAGCATGTGAGTGACAGATCTTGGGCAAAAATATTTATTGAAAGTGTAATGCTGTTACGAATTCTTAGATTATATTTTTATGGTATAAAGGTAGGAAATGATACAAGCTGAGGATGATAGGAAATGGTAAAACTAAGGATGGAGAACTAACATCATTTATAATATCAGCACTATTCAATAGATATATTGATCAATTTACTCAATTGTTAACCTACTTAGCGACTGACTAAACATTAAAATATCATTCAGTCAAACAATAAATCGGTCAGTAACCTATAAAACGATTAATAAACCGATACACACATTAATAAAACAATTAAAACAATCTGTCAACCAACTAGTCAACTATTTAAATCAATTGGTAGACTGATCGAAAAATCAATCAATCAAAATTGGAAATAGTAGCCCATAATATTAGTTAGTTATCAATAGTCGTAAAAAGCTTATATGTAATAGAAATAATATCTGCCCATTATCGTTACTAGGAAATGAAGGAAGTTCCCTATGGTGTTCTAAAACTGGATATTTACGATTACGGTTTATGGTAGCAGCTAAAATTGTGGTTTTGTTACAAATATTTAGGTTAGATTGCTTTTTAGATAATCGAGGCTTAATACAAAAAACATTGTTGGATTATACGTTGTTGAAGTTCAAATTTGAACTTCCTGTACAATATAAAGTAAGTTTAGAACAAATTATTTTGTTTGTAGGAATACTTTATTATGTTTAATTCTAAGGATAAAAAAATGTAAGATCACACCTGTAAACCCCGAAGAGGTAGACAGAGGAATGTAGAACACTCCCACGTTTCACCAGTTACGTTTACGTCCCACTCCCACTACGCAATAGGTGGTGAGCCTATTGCCATATAGCGGACACATATCCAAAATCCGATCCAATACTAGAAAAACTAAATTAGAAAAATGCATTTCCCGACCCGGAATAACAAATAACTCTGAGGAAATTTATGTTTTTTGTGACCTTGTGATTGTAGCTAACGTGAATTAGGAGAATTTGGCTCGTGTTCACCACCAGCATTGTTAACATCTGTATTTGGACTTGCATTAAGAAACGCACGGAGACACTTCTAAATTTTTTTCTAGACCACGCTTTGTATACTTAGGTCTGTTTCTCAAGTATCTGGGAAAAGTTATGTGTATCTTACGATAGTCAGATTAATTTTTGGACAAAATCAGCGGCGGCAACTCCGCCAGATCACTGTGACCTCGTTACGATCGGCGGGAGTTCATGAAGTAAAATTTCGAATAGACCCGGAACTAGTTGGAGCTGGACTATGTTGAAAAAGAATACTTGAATAAAACCCACACATAATTTAATCATGTATATAGACACTAATAAAACGTTCAATAGCATAATGGATCTATAATTAGTTGCAATCATAATGAATATAAGTGACATGCAATTACTGTTTTAAGTTTAATCTACTGCCTCAATGTAAGGTAATTTCAAATTTAAGTCCTTTTTGTCGTTAATTAGTACAATATTTGGAATCAACGTTTACTTTGTTATTATTGATCTTAACTGATGGAAAGGAGGAGCTACTTTCGGGAATCAGAACCGTGAAATAACAAGTTTTTAAAAAACTGTTGTTTTTATTTAATGCTGTACACTGACAGCATATGTAGTCTATAATTCTTACAAATCGTTACATTAGCGATCATAAATTTGTACTAGGTAGACTATGGCGCCAGATAAACCAGCGGTTAGAATGTGCGTGTCGTCAATCTGGATTTCGTTTTTGGTCATGATAATGTTGATCAGATGTCCGAATACGTCTGTTACTGAGGACAATGGCGACAACATTGTACTATCCAATATTTCTTATGCCTCATGGGAGATTTAATACTATGCAGGATTCATTATATTGTTAAAAGTTAGGCATAAAGTAGATAACACATTGACAGGTCTATCCAAAGATTTTCAAGATCTAATTTAACTCCAGGCAAAAATATTCTCGCCTATCCCACCGCGGTAAAACAGGGCATTAATTCTTCAGAAAACCAAATCCCATATCCCTTTGTGTCGCGAACCCTCCTTTTAACGTTATACCAAAGAAACGAGATCAAACGAATACGTTACATGTATTCACGCTTTTGTTAAAATGTCGAGTATCGGCACGTAGGGCATTCCCGTGACTGGTAAGCGACTTTGGTCTCATGTACGAGAGATATACGCAGACTGATAAAATGTATTACTACTTCGACTTTACATAGGGAACTAGTTTTTCCTCATACCTTCCATTCAAGAATCGAGTTTGGAAACATATTAAATGTTTCTCCCGTTTAACAGCGCACCGCGTAAGAATCTATTTAAGTTTTGTGGGAGATAAAGATATGAACACATGTGCGGATACGAACTGAATTTGACAGTTTCTCGATATCTTCCTTAGGATATCAGCATATGTGCTTAAAAGCGGGAGTAATGACACCAATAAACCCCGCGGTCCATGGTCAACTTAAAAATTAATTAACTTGCAAATAGAATTCTGTTTAATTTGAGATTGGTAACTTTTTAACAATGTTTGTAGTACTTGTGAATTCAGATACGTTTCAACATTTGAAGCTACGCGAGCCGGTCTCGTGTAAGTTAAAATGGAATCCGTGCATTTGGAACAGATCGCAGCCTCGTATACGACGTCATGGGTAGGTATATTTCGTAGCGGGATCATTGACTTATGCGACAAATGCGTCACATATTTCATAAGAGGGACAAGATCAAAAGCGAACGCAATACCTACATCCAGCGCCTTTGTTACGTTTCCACTCAATTTCTGTAAACAGATTTCGTATGGGAGTGTCCCGTTGAAAATAAACAATGAGATCAATACCTACACACTTCGATCGATTAAAGTCAGTACTCTAATTGTAGTATTGTAGTGTTTACTATTGGAGAGAATTGATAACACACGTAACTTTTTTTGTTTGTTTGGGAGTTTACGCGAGTATAATTTGTCAGTTTTAAATAAATTCGTTTTGTGGGTAATAATTGATTCTTTTTTTAAAAGGAATTCGGAAAAACCCTTGTAACACTACGTGCAAGATGTGGCATGACCTTCCATCTGAGGCTTTTCCGGAGCGCTATGACATGGGGTTCTTCAAGAAAGCGCAAAGAGAGCTCTCCTTCGATGC
>DWFO01003499.1:0-12233 GCA_018246595.1 Mimoniades nurscia nurscia | reverse complement strand
GGATATGTGCCCGGTATATGGTAATAGGCTCACCACCTATTACATCGTGGGACGTAAACGTAACTGGTGAAACGTGGCAGTCTAGTTACAACAACAATATTAAAGGGTGCCCAAAACTTTTTATCTGTCTACGTAGGCGTGAATGGTGAAGGTTTGAAAAATTGAAAAGCACCATAATATTACGATGGGTGGGTTTAGATAAGTATAAAAGTTAAACACTGTAACTGTTAACTTCCTAAATACAATTTCAATCCTAGAATAAAAAACAATCATACTGATATTATATTGAGTTATTAACTGATTGATTATTTATTTGCTGACATCGTTAACGACAGTAATTAAGTAGTAATTAATGGTGGACTATTTGGCTAACAAAATCTGCTAGTGGCGTGTCCGGTTATTTGAAATAAAAAAATGGTAATTATATTATTATTCTTAGTTCGGAAAGTCTGTAATGTTAAAAATATATGGCGCTCGATGCAAGCTGCCCACCGCGTAAGGTGCCTGGCGTGAATTTATGTAAAATATTGCATTTCTATTTCCAACTTTAAATACGTAAATTCTGTGCAATTAAATTATATGTCATTTATATTTATACTGTGATCCCCTACGTAATGCATAAATATGTTTAAAACTTATGACTTATTTCCACCCTTTCCTTTTATCTCTTATTAAACCTAAATTCCCTGTATTGAATATTTACCTACCAACAACAAAATACCTAAAGATACCAACTTTTCGTTCGGTACACTAATTGAATATTTCTTGTTTACCTGACCCTATTCAACACTATATGTTCCTAATGTTATTATAATGTTTTGTAACATTGATAACATTGATTTAATGTTGACATATATAAAGCAATAACAATTACTTGACATATTTAATGTTAGTTTATATGTGTAAGTTGACACGTGCACAGTATTCTGAAGCGTACGGGTAGTTACTTAATGTCCTGTCTAAACTAAACATTCTACTGGCGTAGGTGTGTGCCCCGCACGTGCCCAGCAACAACGGATCCATAAACGAAGCGCACTCGCCCTCGCGCTTCGGGTTGACTGTATCAATAAGCAAAAACTATCGAGACGATCAGCAATCAGCTGCAGCACTGGCGGCTCGTAGGAGTCGTCGGTCCATCGGTCAGACCTCCCGGCTCTTCAGCCGAGAGACGTTTCGTCGATACGTGTGTAGTTCTTATCGGTCGCCTGATTATTCAGCATAGCACAGACTCTATCTTACTTGGGATATGTGGGGAGATGTCCGAAGATATTCTTTATTATTATTGTAGATGTAGATTTTATTATTATTGTAGATATTCTTTATTGTTATTTAGTAGCTGCCTAAACCTAGTTAGAATAAATTTAAAAAGTTGGAAAAGGAATATTGCAAATGGTCAGATCACATGTACATAGTACATACCTACTTGTAACTTTATAACCGGCGGAATCAGCTGCAATGTTTCAAACTTTCAACCCGTAATTTACCGTAGTAGAGAAAAAATTTCTAAAATTATTTTCGTAATGCTTATTCATGTTATTTAAAGAATGTATGTGCGTAATTTCAGGATTCCTGTTTTAGCAGCTCTGGCTTTGCACTGGTCTCTGAATAAGTTAATCTGCCACCTTCCTCTTTTATATTGTAGACTAGCGGATCTCGCCCGCTTCGTAGATCGTAATTTGAAATTTCCTCATTTTGCTTTAAAAATAAGATAATTAATGTAACTTCATAATACCTAATGCGCGACCTTAGCTATCTTTTTACATTTATCGTCTTAGATACATGTAAATAATTACAATAAAAAACTTTAGATTAGTTTTGACTATCGACATTTAGGTAGAGAAACTGTGTGTGAATATTTACCTCACTGTTAGCGTAAGAAATTAGGCAGACAGAATTACCTTATATATTTAGATAATACAGCGTGATCTAGTAGTTTAGGAAGTGCCATCTTTGGGCGAATTTTATTACTAACAATAGCCTGTATGTTATCCAAAGTCCTAAAAAACTATCGACATAATTTCATCCAAATCCATCCAGTCGTTTCTGCGTGAAAGTGTCAGATAGAGTGATAGATAGACTAGTAAATTAAACGACTAAGAAAACTTCCGATACATTTCTCTACTAATAATTTAATTAACAGGACTATGGAGCTAGTTTAAATCAGTCGGTTCGCGTATGTAGAGTGTGCGTACGCAGGCGCTGGTTCCTCGCCACACGTCCACACGGCGTTTACATGCTGATAGAGACTTACAAGCAAACTTGTCCCAGGTGAATTCATTACCTGTGAAACCCGCACAAAATATTATAATGATAATGAATATCGATCGTCTTTTTTATTGTTGTCACACTTTACTCCATTTTTTCCTTTACGTTTAATAAAACTTTAGCTATTAATATTTTAAGTATTTGAATATAATGGGCATTGTTTTAGTCCAAATTCAAAACATAGGCAACAAAAGCTGTGAATTGATGATGTCGACGCATACTTATAATTACGACGCAAGCCAATGACGTGTATCTCGACAGAACCACGACAACTACGACCTGCAACATAGATGAACTTCCAGTTGTGATCTACGCTCCCAACGGCGATTGTCACGTCCACTGCTAATCAATTACAAAAGCTTGCAAACCACTTGGTTTTGTCTTTTTTCTTGTCGTTTTTCGTGGGGCTGCTTCATGTAAGAGTAAAGTCATTGAAACTATGCGAGCTACTAGTTTCCAGTCGGTATTAAGTCCCAAAGATTTTGGAGCACAACAAACTCAATCATTTCCCAAGTTTTCAAATAACAGGTAAGCAATAGTTGTTTCTGTCCTCTACTTCCGTGTAGCCTATAATACAGACATCAATATTTGTGTTAATATATCATGACATAATGATCGGTTACAGGGACGTGATACATTATTCTAGTTGGACAATAATAATAGCCAAATCGCTTGTTTAAGGACCTAGCTCCTCACGTGCACGAGTCCTCACTGCCATCAATATCGTTTTAGCGAGCAACTGACAAATTATTTTCACTTTCGTTGAACCGAAAACGACAACCATTCATAGTGCGAATGAATGTCAATAATATTTAACTTGAGGTACGGTACGGAGGAATGTTATACGGTACCTATTCAATATACATCTATGCAATTCTCATAGTGACCAGTAATACGCTACAAATTTTATATACGATTTCATTTATCATAGTATGAGACGCATGAAAAGAGCTATAATGTTGTATGTAGTACGCAACTTATCGTGTTTAAAGTTTAGGTACTCGAACTAATCATTCAATTTGTGGGTAGTTTAACGAGGCTATGTTAATAGTGTTGCATAAGTGGGGTGCATCTGCTTGACATTTGAATCGACCCCAAATCCGAATAGAAACTGTGTCACGCATTAGCCGGCAAACGAGCTGCTCGCGAAGCGCACCGGCGCGATGTCGGCGAGTTGCGAGGTGCGTTGTGCAATCCCGTTAGCGGTCCTCCACTCCACGTGCGAACAGTGCCGGCGCGCCTCAATGTCGCTCGTGGGCGGCTGCCGCCCGCTGAAAATAGCGAGCCTGCCCGAACCTCGCTCGCCTTCCGAGTGCGGCCGAATCTGTGCACCTCGTTCCCGTGCGCATCGTTTGCGCTTTGCGTCCTATTCGCGCAAACAGCTGAGTATCAAAACAAAGAAGCGAGACGGGCGGTCGCCGCTCCCTCTCGCCGGCCGGCCGGTATCGCGCCGCACGCACGCCAGTTCTCGTTTGAACCGTGTCTATTAAGGTCGTTAGTAGCGAACTTGCGTGCGAAGTTTACTACCGCGAAAGGGTTTCCTTTGTCCCGATCCTCGAGGACCTTGCCCTCGTATTATGTTTCCTCGTAAGACCAGCGTCCAGCTTCGGCCTTTTGAAGAGCCGGACCGTGTTAAGCGAACGGAATTACATCGACATTCTCGTCATTTTCAAAAATTTTGTGACGGTTTTCCTGCAAAGCGCGTACGCCGAGCGATTTGAAATTTCTAAGTGAACTTGTGAATTATAGTAAGTGTGGACAATCGAACGTCGGAAAATCAGTGTGGGGTGCAAAAGTACATATTAACTAAGTTAACTAAAAGCACCATGTCGACCGGCAAGCGGCTCGCTAAGCGATCTATCATAGGAACGCGCGTAGCGGCACTCGGTGATGACGGACTATATTTCTCGGGTATGATCCAGGCGGTCAAGACTCCTGCTCCTTTTCCAGAGAACAATAATTGCATAAACTTAACTCCAAACACCAGATACACTGTGCGATTTGATGGTGGCAAAATGACTCGTGAATATCGTGATGCAGAACTTATTGGACCTGGTTTCCGTGGTCTAGTCGGTGTAAAGTTGCGGCCCGGCCAGCGCGTATTCCTTACGTACAACGGTCGTGAGGTACGCGCTGATGTACTGGTACACGACTACGACACCGATGAATTACGTGTGCAAGTACATGCACCTGCCGCTGAGGTTAGTATAGCCTTTTCTCTATTATAGAGGTATTAGAACTATATGTATTAAAACTATTTGTACAGAAAGTAAAAACGAAGTAAATAAAAATATGAAAATAACATAATTTCAATAAGACATTCTTTATGCAATTACATAAAAGGTTTAAAAGATAAGAGAAAACTTCACAATACCTACGTCAGGTAAAGTTTGTTTATCTCATAATGCCTTTGAATATACATATATATACGTATCCGTCGAAGACAGTTCAATGACAACGTTTCTCTATTTACAATGTATTTGGAACAAGAGATATAATGCAAGTAGCGCGTTCGCTCAGTCGTTGGCATCAGTCGATGTTGACATTGTAACAACATTGCGCGTAGACAAAGGTTTCGCCGAGCGGCAGCGGCAGCGGCAAGAAGGACCGACACGGGCGCAGTGTGCGTATTCATGGAGCTATTGACCTCCGCTGCACGTGGGCCGTGCACTGTGCACTGAACCTCACACCGAATTACGCATTAACCGGCGCATGCGACCCATCATTCGCCACTTATCGCGCCGGCTGACGAGATTATTGTAGTCGTCCCCGGAAAATGATTGCTGACAACCACAACATTTATTGTGTTTCTTGCGCCTTATCTTGCAAAAGGACATAATGCAACTTACAAATTAATTTATGCGATTGCGTAACAGCAATTCTTGTCATTCTATGCATTTATACTTTAAACGAAGTCGGTCGCTAAATTTTATTATATTGACCATTAGGCTACAATGCTTGTACACTTGTTTGTCAGTATGTACCTAACTTGTGCGTCATGCACGCGGGGGTGACAGACAAACAACTCGCAGTAGCGTATTTGTCTCTTTGTATCATTTGTACAGGAGATTTTTCTGCCGGATAATAATAGTAAATAATGAACAATTTAAAGAATCATAATGCATACACCGAGGATTATTTCTAAAGCGCTCAATGGATATATCCGACTAATAATAATTTCAAGTAATTTGGATTCAACGAATGTAGTAAAACAGCTATAATCTAGTTAAGCCTTCGTTCCACTGGTGAGCCTATGTGTAACATGCGAGGCACGTAATTGTCGCCGGCCTGTAGCCAACAGAAGCACGCACGTGTACTAAATTCGGACACACTTAGTACCGTTACAAGTACGAGGATGTAAGCAGACAATGCGTTTCGGTTCGTTGCATAGCTGAAATATATGAATCTTCACATTTAAGGATTAGCATTTGAATTACGGTCAGTACACCTGAGTCATGATGTTACAGTGGCGTAAAAATGTTGTTAAAAAAATCTAAATGTTAATTGGTTTTACCCGCAATATTGTAAGTATAAAAAGCAACATAAAAATAATAATAAACTGCCATGAAAGTAACATCCATAACATTGAACATCAAAGTGGCATTGCGCATAAATATAAAACGACTACAACTAAAGGTTATCGCGTATACTAATTGCATTAAACATTGTCGACACTAATAAAATACAGGTTCACCTCAAAATATCATTTAAATCACTACTGTCACTTAATTGTCGGTTGTATCTTAAAATGAACGCGTAAGTGATCAGTTTATTAAACGAAACATGCTTTTCTGCTTTTTTTTTTGTTAAAATCGCAAATATCAAGGGTAACAGAGCAATCGATGTTGTTTACTGAACTTGCGAGCCGGTATCGCCATTATAATCTGAGGTTTAAAACCACTTTAGGAACGAGTAGTTTTTTCTTTCCTCGGTGCTGTTAGTATTTCCCAAGTGGCAGCATTGTGATTCTTATTACAAGAAAGGCAGAGAGCGGCGCGCGCGCCGGCCTTGCCGCGTAAACACGGTGACGTCGGCGCGCGATAACAGCGTGACGCGCCGGACGCGCGCGCTCGCTCAACCCGCTCCGAGCGTTTGTTTCGCTGTGGACAGAATCAAGCGAGGTGTTCAAAGTACTATAACCACGAACGCTAAACTAGTAAAAGGAAATCGACTGACTTCATTTGTGACTCTACAGGCCATCATTGCTGGCAGTCCCCTGTTCACAGTAGCCAACGTAAACAAACAAAGGTCAATGCGCAGTACTAATTCACTGTTTATGTCCCCAGCTAGATAACCATTCGTATGTGTTCTGATAATTGTGATTACGTTACTGGTTATTTTAATCAAAATAATATTAGTTCTGTTTTCAAAACTGAGTAAAGTTATTTTCCTACGTTTTTGCGTCCTACAGTTTGGCATAAAGTCGCTAGATTTTAGAATATCATCATATTATTGTATAGAAATGTTGCCGGTGACACACTCTTGGCGTAGGTTTTAATGCGAGCTTTAAGGAAATAAGCTAATGGTAAAACACAAATCGTTTGATATTTTGTGTGTACGAGAGTTACTTGTTGAAGTAATGATCGCGAATGACGTGGTATTCCCCGGCAAGGGGGCGCGGGGCGCGGGCGACGCTCTTCGCGTCATACGCTATTTACACTGTTTCACTCGGCAAATCCGCCACGCACGCTACGCGGAATCGGCTCAATCAAAACTCCTGTGAGTCACGTCGCGCCGGCCGGCTTCGTATTCGTAAACAACTACGTTTGTTCTACTTCAAGCTGTGCAACGTCCACTACATCCTGTATCTTTCACGGCGTAAAGCGAAGCGTTCCTCAAATATTAGTGTGAACATTTGTGGTGCTACGTGATAAACCCGCTACGGACATCTCGCCAGAAATAGCAGATACAATCGTAAAGAGTGCGTGGCCGAAAAATAAGGTCACCGCCAGGCCCGGAACCGCGTAACGGTGTTGGTTACAAAACCGCGTCAAGAATTATTTTAAAGTGCGCGCGACTCGCGGCTCCGGACCGTTAGCCGGTGGCTGTGTAGGCCCAGCGTCGACATCATTAAATAGAACATCAGTGAACCGCTAGTGTTCAGCCTCGGGCTGCGTCTTCACAAATAAAACATTATCAAGGAAAAGTGTAGCAAACGAAAAAATGTTGACGTATACATGTACATTTACCTGCACATGTTTATTGGTGCGCATCTGCGCATACTTACACAAACATATAACACATAAATATACACTTCCCTACATTCTTCAGTAAATAATGAAACTTGGCCTAATATGGGAAACGAATCCAGCGGGAACGATTAATTTAAAAATGTAGACATGTTAACTTTCGTCTAATTTCATTGGAGTGCTCTAAATGTAAAACAGTGTAGATGCTACTTGATGGAATGATGATGTCTCATTTGTATTAGTTGTCTGAAAGTAAGTCGTGGTGTAACGTTACGTAAGCGCTGCTAGTAGTTTCCCTGCAAGCGGCGCGCCTTCCGCTCGCCCAGCGCCGAGCGCCGAGCGGGACGCCGAGCTGAGTGTGAAAGTGCCACTCGCACCTGTGTCCACCGCTCACCGTTCAGAATCACTTACCTTTTTATCATTCAATGTTGCGCACATACTATTTGTTTAACGGGCAGCCTGCACGAGTAATCATGACGTCTGAGAATCGAGAATGGAACACGACACGAGGCGTTAAGGGCAAAAGTTATAACTTTGATTACTTATTTGACTATTTGCTCTACTGGTTGATATACAAACAGAAAGTGAAGTGGTATTGTAATGTAATGTATTTAGTTCATATATTTTCTTGGCGTATAAATTAAAATGGCAACACACGCACTTTCGCCGCACGAGCGGGGCGCGCAGCGGTCGGCGGCGGTCGGCGGCGGCTCGGGCGGCATCGGCTCCGTACGTGCGGTTTCTATTCTGTTACTTCGTTCCATTAGACGGGAGGCGAAAGCATCGATGATTCAAAATTAAATTATTAATGCGTATTTAAGATTTTCCAGTCCAGTTACAATGATCCCAGCGTTGCAACGCAACGAACACACTTACGCTTATGGCGCGTAGCCTTGCGTGGAGAGTCGCGTGCTATGCGCTAGTTTCACTTACTATACGTTCTGTGATACTAGCGACGAAAATATATTTGCCTTTGCGATAACAGATATGATTAAATAAAATATTAATTGAATAGGTTGTACGAAAGTAACTTAAATGGTTACATCATTGTACATTTCGTTTTCTTTTACGTAAACTCTACAAGTAAGTACGTTTTAATTTTAAACGGATTTGTTTACTTTAGCTTAAAAATATTCTTATTCTCCAAAACATGATTTATTAAATAAAGCCTCGAGAGTACATTCCAACGCAGTTTACAAGTTTCTCCTTCTATAATTCTCAGTTGCAGGTGACATTTTTATCAATGTGAGTGCGTGAAAGGAACTGATAAGTGACAATAACACGCGCGAACAAGTGTCGCCACGAGAACAGTCGGAGCAGTGGGCGCTGCCCGTAGCACCTCGTCCGGTACTGTTCGTGTCATTACGGTTGTGGAAACATTTCGTTACAGTCCAAATTAAGTGTTTCTACACCAACTGATTATGTGATTTAAACGAGCTGTTCTCATCGATATAAGAGCCCTGACGCTGAGCGGCGCTTGGCGTCGTACGCCCCCAGAACTTATATAACTTTTGATGTTAACAAATATTCGAACCTTGCATGGATCTACGAGATGCAATGAAAACTGGTCAAAATGGGTTTCAATGCTCAGCACTACTGTGTACTAAAAAACATAATTGCTTAGTTTCACAATAGTTAGATTGTATGATTAGTTTTTTATCTAAACAATATGTAAAAATGATAATGTGAAAGACGTGTGCGCGGTACAAACATGCGCACGGACACTTTTCCTACGAAGCACAAGGTTGATGTGATAAAATTGTTTGCCTGTTGCCGCGCAACACTGTAACCAAATGTCACAAGATAGCAGCCCGCGCTCTGCTGCAATGTAGAGCACAGGGCCGATATGCCAATTACATGCCGAATAAATTCCAGCTACATAGGTTTGTGAAATTAATTCGAAGTAAAACAATCATAACGAAACAAACAGCTTGAGAGATTTACCTGTGGCAGGCAGATCACGCTGAACGTGGAACTAACTTCACACTTGGGGAGCTCCAAACGTTTGGCGACAGTAACGACATTGATGTACGGGATTAGGTAAGGATTAGGTGATAATTCCACATCACTTGAAATAACTTTCTTGGATTATGTATAAAGTTTCATATCCTCAAGACAATTTACAACTAATTGCCATCCGAAGTTAGCTACATTTCGACGATCTTTTCATTTTGATAGGCGTTTCCTTGCACCAGTGGAACGGCCGGCAGATGTTGTCCCCGACGTCCCCGTACAGATCCCGTGTCGTCCTGTCTGTCGCATCTGCCAACTATGCTGAATCTCCTTACGCATACGTACAGAAATCCTCCTAATGTTTATACTAATAAACACACATTTTCATGTCCAATAAATGTAACGCCAAAGATAATTATCATTATTTTGTATAGAAAATACACATAAACAATAGTTTAAAGAGAATAAAAACATTCATTTCGTTAAGAAAATTATTTGATAATGTTCATTTTTGTATAAAATGTGAATTTATGGTCAAATATATTAAGCCACACAATGAGTATCCGTTTAGAATAAAATAGTGCGACTGATGTATTCGACCTAGTTTCTGCGCCGAAACAGCGAGATGATTGACCATTTAATGATGTCAGACAACCGTTGCGAATTAATAGCGTTACATGTACGCCGTAGCTGTAGCCGCTCGCGGTCGCCACTTGTTGGCTACTCACTTGCACATCACATATAGCTTTCCTAACGCCTACATCGGAACCTCATTAAGTACAAATTGTGAACTGACTCGATAGAAAATTGACTCAGTAACGACTTTGAAATGGAACCATAATAACATTTGGCTGCTTCGATAGCAAAACTAGTGACAAAAGGTAAAGTACTATCTGCGCTTTTAAACTGTGTAATTTCTTTATTATTTTGGCACCGTTTGTTACATTTCATTTGGTGCACCTTAGCTGTCCTCCCACGAGCTGAGCGAAGGCAAGGCCGGCCCTTTGTGGGTGACCTCATTGTGTGCGCCTTGAAGTAGTTTCATGATTCGTACACGGCTCCACGGAGCTGCTGTTATCTAAACACGCGGCATCAAGAGAGAACACTATAGTTATGTTATTTTAATAGTTGGCCGGCGTATGCCGCGTGTTTTTTGTAAAAACAAACTATAATAACAGGTGTAGGTAACGGAAGAATTCTCCTAACCATAAACCGTTCACACCGAGGACACGTCTGAAGGAGTACAAGCCGCAACCACATAACTGATTTAAACTGGTCTCTTGGCGTCACGCACGAAATCATAAGCTGACTCAGTGGCGCAAAATAACTTGTTTCTGGGTTCGACTTAACAGTAATACACCAAAACCGTTACCACGTGGACAGCCGTCACCAAATATGCCGAATAATTATACCGAATATGGTACATATATATAAAAATTCATCGGACATACAGATTTTAATGACTAATGTTCCACCGGATTCAATAAATGCCGAAGGCTAATGGCAAAGGTCAGCAATGATGTAGTTGACTAAACCTGACGTAACGTGAGGTGCACCCGAGCACTCCACGGTGCGTAATTGGAGTAGCGAATGCACGAGAGGACAATATATGTCTATTTTTATGTAAGTGAAGATCAAGTTATAATTACGAGAAGCAGGCGGCGTGCGGGGCGCGGAGCCGGCACGCTGCCCCACTGACCCAGAATCGCTGATATTGAACCGGCAACTACGACGCGAAGCGGCGCCCGTATTCGAAACCCGACCTCCACTTGCGTTTTCTTTTTTCGTGACATGAACAATTTGCAATAATGCATTTGTACATTTTAACGTTGATGAGAAGCGCTTTTCCTCTATCATATAACTAAGATTGCTCGCCGCTTGATGACATTTCCAGAGTCCAGTAAAAATTATCATCCTCATCATCATCATTTCTATTCGGCCGACTCCACGAGTGCTATAGCAGTTACATACTTATAAGTAGTGATTAGGAATATGTGAAGCGCGGGGCTAAAAAGGTGCTTACGGGTCAACTAAGTAACGGTTCCATAGACAGTGCGTGTGTCGCGATTATATGAAGCGAACAGGTTCCCGGTGTCCGTTATCGTGTAGTGTGGCGTAGCGCGGAGCACCCGCTCCGTTTTTGGGTCAGGCTAGGTCATGACGCTTGCGTGCTAACACCTAACCTCTCGGATATATTTGAAGCTATTTAAATATCTAAGAATAGAGAGGCGGCCGTGCTTGCAGGTATCTCAAGGTGAAACGCTCACTTTTCTAAGAGTGGCACATAAATGATGCGATTATGGCATCACGTCGGATGGTATGTCGAAACGAACGCCCGCGTCCTTGCGCAGATTCCTCGTACAATTACGTAAGAGTCAGTCGACGTTATACGAATGTATTTACGTGCATTCGGCGAGGCGAACGCGACGCCTGCCACGCGGCCGCTGCTACTGCTAGATTAAGCCCGTGACGTCACCGCGGCGTCGCGCCTACGCGCTCGAGCCGACGCGAAGTGACGTCGTTCTGAAATTGCAACAGCTTCTGAAATGACGTCATCTCAGACAATTTGAAGCCTGCCGGTGCTAATGTTGAGTTATTATATTCTTTGTGATAAATAAGTCGTGAATGTGCCGCCTGCTCGCAGCACGATTGGCTGCGTTACGCGGTCATTATTTCGTGACTACGCGCGACGACTGCCGTTCACCGACATGGTCATACAAATGTATGTTTAGCTGCCGTAAATGGATATATAAGATGAACGTCATTGCTACACTTGAACGAGTGTACTAATGTTAATTATATTCTTCCGTAGAACAGTAAGACGTA
>DWFO01003498.1:0-12234 GCA_018246595.1 Mimoniades nurscia nurscia | reverse complement strand
ACTGGTGAAACGTGGGAATGTTCTACATTCCTCTGCCTACTTCTTCGGGGATTACAGGCGTGAAGTTACTTTTTTTATAGTCAACCCACGTGATGATAGTATTATATAGGTACATAGCGATTAAATGTAGGTAAGTACCTACCTATTGTTAAACTGCGGTATCAAATATTATAAATATAGCTAGCCAATGTCAGCGTGCGAACAAAGAATCTTGTATTGTATTTATTACATATGATGATATTAGAACTAGCGCAATCTTATGATAAATAAAGGAACTAAAATATTAAAAAGACATGTGGCGCCCTAAAGCGGAAAACTTGATGGACCTACCGCGCATGTCACATTTGCATAACACAAGCAAACTTTTGATTACGCTTATTATATGCGCCACAGCTGATCACTTGGCATTTAGTCAATATTGTAGTTTCCGTTGTGATGAAATTTATGTAGCGTTAGATATCTAAATATTGAATAATATAAATGGAAAAGCTAAACTCGTGATGTCTCACTCGCAGGACTATTAAGGATATGGCAGTAGTTGATGTGGGAGAAGGGACATTAAAAGGATTAGAATGTCAATATGATGGTGAACAATACGTCGCGTTTAAAGGCATTCCATACGCAGCGCCTCCGCTCGGCTCGTTAAGATTCAAGGTACGTTAAAAATGATGTCATCGCACCTACTACTCGTACGTTAAAATATTTTTATGCCTGTCATTAATATCCATGCGTGAATAGGATACGTATTTAATATGCAATTATATAATCATAAGTTGTCATTTATTTTAAATTGGTAACTTTATCGCACTAAATTGATGATGTTCCTTCTTACATCCATCTTCTGGGCATCTAAAAATTTAGAGAGTAATTTTTTCAGCACACTGCTTCTGGGCGATTAGCATAGATAGTAGACCTCATCTTATTGGCTATTAAACAATTGCATATTGTTTACAATAAAGTGGAGGAAATATAAGTAAATATTAACTAGAGGTAAATATTGTCATCGAGCGTTCATTTACTACGTCATCTGATAAAATATGCAGTATGCAGATTAGGATTGAATTGCAGATATATAACAAAATAAGTATTAAATTAAATTGTGACGGAGCAAAGTGGAATGTGACAATGTATTATAATATACAAAGTAACAATCTTTATTGTATCATATACATATACAAAGTACCTACATGTCTCTCGTATAATTACTAGTATGGGTAGTCACCTGACAGTGTCTCTGCCACGGCGACCATGTACTCGTAACTCAGGAGCCGTATTTTCATAGAATGGGTACGTTTTATGTTACGTGTACCTTAATGGTACGCGGATTGTGCACAACGTACCATTTGTGCAAATCTACGGGTCATTACATCGGCTGAAGAACTTTTACGCCAACTCCTTTATCTGATGTCTTTGATATACACAAAATATTAAATGAAATCCAACCTAAATAGCCCACAACGGCAGACACAATTGACAGCTAAACGTGCTCTGTCCACTACGGCCTTCACCTTCATCTTCTCATTCTGAGGGAAGACCAGTGTGGCAGTGTATACAGTAGAACGATAAAACATTGACTTATTAGACATTAATCTGTTTATTTATATGTAAAAGTAAAACAATTTTGCAGGCTCCTGAACCACCTCAATCTTGGGAAGGAATTCGAGATGCGACGCAACATGGCCCCGTCTGTCCACAATACAACGAACGTTTCGACCGCATCGAAACCGGCAGCGAGGACTGCCTTTACCTCAACGTGTACACTAAAACTCTCAATCCTGCCCAAGCACTTCCGGTTATGGTTTGGATCCATGGAGGCGGTTTCTACACCGGATCGGGTAACTCGGACTTCTACGGACCAGACTTTTTTATGGCACACGATCTGGTCCTCGTAACGTTCAACTACAGATTGGAAGTTCTGGGTTTCCTATGTTTGGACACAGAGGAAGTCCCAGGTAACGCCGGAATGAAAGATCAGGTGGCTGCTTTGCAATGGGTCAAGAACAATATAGCAGCTTTCGGCGGTGATCCAAATAACATCACTATATTTGGCTGTAGCGCCGGTGGTGCTTCCGTTTCATACCATTTAATATCTAAAATGAGTGAAGGGTTATTCAATAAAGCGATTTGTCAAAGTGGAGTTTGTCTAAACGAATGGGCCTACAACGTATACGGCACTGAAAGATCATTTCAGCTAGGCAAATTATTGGGAATAAACACAGAGGATCCTCACGAATTGCTACAGTTCCTGAGACATATGCCAGTGTCATCGTTGGTCAAAGTGCAATTGCCTACGTTAGAAGTGCCATACCAGGATTTGGCAAATGGTATATACTTCGGACCGGTAATAGAAAAGGAGAATCTTAATGTAGAAAAATTTATAACGGACGAACCGCCGAATTTAGTCAGAAGAGGCAAAATAGCGAATGTGCCTATCGTGGTTGGATATACATCGGGTGATGGCATTGAAATGGGCAAACGACTGGTCAAAATAGCTAAATATCTCGCGTCAGCTGGTTCGGTGGTTCCACGAGAACTTAAATTGAAATTGCCACCTGAAAACGTCTCATTATTAGACAAAAGAATACGCAAGTATTATTTCCAAGATAAGGAGATAACACCGACGATTCTACAAGAATACGTTGATTTTGAAACTGACAGATTTTTCGCTTACAACATCGTAAGGTTTGCCAGGTATCACGTCAAACACACTTCCCAACCGGCCTACCTGTATAAGTTCGCAACTGAAACTGCAAGGAACCTCACTAAGAAGTACTACAACATGCACGCTGTAGCAGGAGTGTGTCACTCTGATGAGCTGCCGTATCTCTTTAACATCACATGTTTTCCTATATCTTTGTCGGATGAATCTCGAAGCATAATAAGGAGTTTCGTACAGCTGTGGGTCGACTTCGCACGCACAGGGTGAGATCTTTCGTTTTCATAACATAACATAGGGATAGGTTGAAGAGTTTAGTGTCCTAACAGAAAGTAGGTCGTGGTTCTACTGCCATACACCGGCCACAAATCCAGACCTCGAGCCACAACTAGACATTTCTCCTAGAAAATCTAAGTTAGAAAAATCCAATAGCACCCAACCCGGGATTTGAACCCAGGACCTCATGCTCGGAAGTCGCGCATGCAACTCGCCCAACGAGACATTTTAATGTATTTTGTTCCAAAAATAAAAGTTTTTCATATTCTTTCATTATTATGTTCAGTGTTTGTTGTTTAGTAAAGTATGCTCTTTGAAATTAATTGTATAGATATAAATCGATTTTAAAATTTAGAAAAAAGCGTGTGTTTGTTTTCGTTTAGAAATTTCTTAAGAAAAGAAACTTAAAAGATTTTTTCTTTACGAATATGTTTGTGTATTAAAGTTTTTGATTATTATTAATATAAGTATGTATCAACTGACTTTGACTGTGTTGACCGGCCCGTTGGTGCAGTGGTTAGTGAACCTGATTGTTGCGCCGGGGGTCGTGGGTTTGATTCCCACCAAGAATAAATATTTGTGTGATGAGCACAAGTATTTGTTCTGTGTCTGGGTATGAAAAATAAAAAAAATGTCTATTTAAGTATATATTTATATGTATATGTGTAGTTTATCAGCCATCTGGTTATCATATCACAAGCTCTCTTGGCGCTTACTTTGGAGTCAGATGGCCGTGTGTGTAGATGTCCGGAGATTCTTTTTTTTTAACTGAAAAAATTAAAAGAAAACTAATCAGTTCAATTAGGTTAAAATGAAGTATTATAGTATTTCTCAAAACACAACAAAATAATTTCAATCTTTGTATCGGTGTAGGTACCAATAATGATTTGACGATGATGATGATGCCTTTGATGAAGTAAATCCAATAAAATATGGGTAAAAACTAAATAAAAATACTTACAATAAATCAAAATCCTTTTTTTCATTTGAGACCTTGGATTTTAAAATGATTGTAACCAAAGTAATGCACCATCATATTTTCATTTTTATCTTATGCAATTTTGTTCAGGTCTTGTAAAGTACAGTGATTAGATGGAATAGGTAAAATTTAAAAAGTAATGGTATTGACAAATTGGTGTATAAAGCATTTTATTAATTGAGGGGGACTGATAAATTCACGGTATTAAAAAAACAAGATACAGATTAAGACGTTATAATAAACTTATTGTTAAATAAAATATTTGGATCCTGTATATTGTGAGTAAACAGAAGCTTAGAAAATTAATGTTATGGCTATAATAGGTTGGGAAACTATTTTTTTTAATGCAAGTGTGAAAGTTTAAATAAAACTGTCTATATTACTTTCTGAACAATTCTACATTTCTGAAAAGCTATCTCATACAAATTGAATCAGCCTTATGCTTTCGTTTTTTCAAAGTGCAAATATTGATATGCTCGAAACAAAATTACTGTGAAACGACAGACAGACTTAACACTTAAGTCAGAGTAATGTGATAACGTTGTTGATATTCAGATAATATGTTTATAACTATTGACTGTTCTCTTTGTATAAATAGTAAATCTCTACATTAAAATGTTGACTCTTATACATAAATAAATAAATATTGTAGCATCACGCCAGGAACAGTAACGTTTTCGAGTATTCTATATTGTATGTAGTATATTCCATTGATCCGTGTCGGCGCGCATTAAACATACATTCCCCGATTCAATGTCGGGACTCACGGTACTAAACCCGGCGTAGCGTAGGCGGCGAGAGCTGTGCTCTGCGGTTATGGGCATAACCCCTTAGGGGAGGCCTATTTCTGGCAGTGGATTGGAATAGGCTGATGATGATATTCAATTAGTTCCAATGGAAATGTTTTAACGGAAATACTATTTAATATTCTATATCGTTACAACAGATCCCTTACGGAGCAGACAGATAGCACTCTATCCCTACAGACCTTAAATATGTATTAGTAACAAGCTCCTCATTATATCCACCAAGTATCCCTCCAAGTCCGACGCGATTTTAAGAATATTTGCATAATTATTAATTGTATAACAATTGCGCCATTATTTCCAAAAGCTATGCTCAATGAATTATTACATAGACGAAGAATGACATTTTTTATATTTTATCTAGGGTAATAGTAACATTCAATGTTATCTTGGTTGCTTTCAGGAACCCTACATCCAATAGTGACGTACAATGGAGGCGATTCACCAATGACGAAAGGAATTGCTTTGTGATAGATAAAGAATGCAAATGTGTTCAGAATGAGGATGAAGAAAATATGAAGTTCTGGGAAGAAATTTATGAAGAAACTCGTTTATAACTATTCTATGTGTATTTTACATGTGTAGGTATTGGTTAGGTAATTTATTTTTACGAAAATGCGCTGTTTAAACTGTTTATGGCAGAAGAAAAATATAATTTAATTGCAACAATGAAACAATTGGTTATAGGAATGAAATTGCTTATATTTTAACTGTAGTCACAGCTTACAATTATGTTTAAGAATACGCAAACTTAAAATAGTGAAATATCGCACCAACTCACCATATTTTAAAAGCTATTCATCATTATGTTAGAAATAATAAGATTGATTGTGTGATATTGCACCTTACAAAATATGTAATGGGGACTTCCACGAAATACAAAACCAATGTTATTCAAACATTTCTATATTTATTGCTATTGAAACCTAAATCATTCTGACAATGTAGTAATCTGTCAATTTTTAGGATCATTACTGAAGGAAAGCAAAGTGATGTTTAAAAATCATGAATTTTATAATATGCAATTCACAATATCCATAGTTACATATGTTCCACATACAACATAATGATGGCAACATGCATCCAGTATCATTCCCGACTATGTCCTATTGCTACTTATTGGTTGTACTACACAAATGTGTTTTGTTAAATTAAGGCACTGCAATACCCCATACTTAAGTTTTACATACAACAACTTCTTAGATAGCTGTTATAGTAGCATGTTAATCTGTGAGCATGGAACTAAAGTGTCAAATTACAGTATCAAAATGACAAAATAGGATTGGACAAGAGAAAACAAGTGATCCCCTGATGTTCACTACTATATAACAAATCAAAAGAGAAGTGTTAACTTCTAGTAGAGTTGCAAATCACTCTTTTATTGCTTACTCACTTTGGTAATACTTATACTAAATTGTCCTATATCTCTATTGAATAGCTACGACCACATGATACTATTATGTAGTATATAGCTAGTTATATCTTTACCAGGCCAATCATTTGTCTTGTACTAAAACTGGAGGTCCAGTGTGAACAAATGATTCTATTAAAGGTCTTAATTATTATTCATACTGAAGTATTAGAAATTAATGCATGCTACCTGATGAACAAAGATGATATTACGTGTCGGTAACCACAGAACTTTTGGTGAAAAATTAGAATGCTGCATGTTGTGGTTGATGTAGTTCGGAGTGAGCGAGGGGCGGGCGGCGGCTCAGTAGCGGCCGGAGCGCGAGTTGCGCGGCGGCTCGCGGCGGCGCTCCCGCGAGCGCGAGCGCCGGCGCCGTTCCCGGGAGCGGCTGCGGGAGCGGCGCCCGCCCTTGCGCCGCGCGTACAAGTATCTGCAATGGAAACAAACATTTCATCATTTAAAATATCCAAAGTAAAATTTTTGTAATACTTCCGCACCTACCTAGTGTAACATTAGCAGTGTTCAGTCATTTACAAAGCACACACATTTTTTTATGGATCAGCACACCCCCATCCATCTATAGTTTTATAACATAATGGCTGGCAAGTAGATTGTTAATTACAAAAAAAGCTAGTATTAGTGTATTCTTGACTGAACCAGCTAGCTGAATATATTTAATTTTTAGTTTATATTTTAAGTAATAACATATTACCAAATCTTAGACACCCATATTACACCTTACACTAGAATAAAAACATGGGGTCATATGTATTTAATAAAAGCAAACCATAATTATAATTGTTTCATCTTCTTTTTCATCATCAAGTCGATACCTGATCGTGAGTTGAAAATAAGAACTTATAAGCTATCATGGTGAAAGGATTAGTTGCAATTTCCAGGGTGGGCCGGGCGCTATACGGGAGCCTCCTAATTGTTTAATCATAGTGATACTAAATTAAATTAAATAATGGCACTGTAATGGGAAAATATTAATTCAAAATACAGAACAGACCTTCTAAGTTCCCTGGAGATGGGTTTAAGATGCATGAAGTTGCAGAACCCACTGCGAGTGCATTCACCCATTTCATACTGACGACAGCAGGCCTCACGAAAGTCTGTCACGGGTGACAACTCAGCATACACTGGTCGCCCACCAAACCATCGATTGTTCAGGTCATTCACAGCCTTCTCTGCATCTTCTTCACGACGAAACTGAATATTATACATAATTATTACACATAATAAA
The DNA here is from genome assembly GCA_018246595.1 of Mimoniades nurscia nurscia. NCBI lineage: Eukaryota > Metazoa > Arthropoda > Insecta > Lepidoptera > Hesperiidae > Mimoniades > Mimoniades nurscia. Next base: position 4,860 of record DWFO01003498.1, on the reverse strand, counting down.
TATTCATAAAAATAAAAATATTGCCATTTTTCAATTGTTTCATACATTGCAATGCTGTGTAGTCCTTAAATTTGATTTCAATGGTGCACCAATAAGCATATTCATATAATTGGGTGAAGTTGGAAAAATATCCAACTAAATGTCTCTATATAAGTAGAGACATTGGTATGCAGCAACACTGTCTATCAAGATTACAAAGCACCATGATACTCAATATTACCATTATATGGTTCTGGAGTTTATACAGGATTTAATATGTAAATAATATATGCAACTAATGTCACACATATATTATTTTTCAAGATAACCTGACTAGTTTCAGACCTTGCCAAGGTCTTTTCTGTGAGCTTACACCTTTCCTTGTGATGAGCTCTGGCAAAAGCTATTCATGAGTTCAGCTGGGTACTAGTGAATCAAGGCTGGTATTAGTGAACCAAGGTGAGTATGTATGTTATAATACCTTTCACTGAATATCAAGTGTAAACAATTGTGTAACATCCTTTGAAGTGCAAGAATTTTAAATATTGTTATATTTTATTGTTATATTGCAATCAGCTCTTGTTTGACTGTCATATACTGATTTGAATGTAACAAGCCTAGACCCTGTGAGAAATGCATCAGTAACAAAGTATCCATGACTTATAGTTGTCTTCACTGGTACTGACTTAGCATTGGACAAGTTACCACACCTTGATTGTTACACAAGACCTTTATTAGTATTACAAAATTATTTCCTGTTATTTAAAAGGGTAAGGAAGATAAAGGAAATCTAGCAATCAAATTTTATATATAACTATCTCACCTTAATGTACACATTTCCCACCAGATGGTCTCCAAGGTTGTCACACACATTCATTTCTTCAATTTCTCCATACTTGTCTTCACATTCTACAAACACATCTTCAAAGAAGTTGTCATAATGCTCTTGCATTTCTTCATCCGACACATTAGCTACGACCACTGCAACAGGATATTACAAAATTATCACTAGTAACTCAACATTTACAAAATAAATGTAAATGAGATATTGACTGGTGGTGTCTAGAAGTCTCTGAAAAGAGAGTTTGATAAAAGTGATGAATGTATAAGTAGCACATCAGGTCTGTAAGCATAGTGGTGTTTTGCACTTAATGCTCTCTGCCTGCACCATGTGGGGCTTGGAGTCACAATATAATGTGTTGAAAATAATATTAATTAAGATTCAAATACTAAATGCAGCTTATGACAGTGGTGTTGTTAGTTTTAATGTAAACTATGGAATACTGTTGTTAAGAAAATTGTTGTTACAACAAATGTACAAAATCTTGTAAAATATTTCATTCCCAAACTTACAAATGCTTCTTTGGTGTTCCAGTTAAGTTACAATATTTTTTTTAGGTTCTCTACCACAACACATAAACTTGTCTCTGCCCTTTGCTGGACTTTAGCTTACCCTAATGGGCACCTTTGTGAACTTTCACAGGACATTTTTACCCACAACCCCCATGCTAGGCATACAGATGGGGAATCACAGTATGCAGCTTCTTGCATAGGTTACACTGCTGCCTGTCACCAGCTATGGCAGTTAACCGTACTTAGGTAAGCTAAGCTATACTGTGATCAGCCCATATCTATATTATTGGTAAATGTACAGTTTAACATAATGCAACTCACAGTGACTGCCATCAGCCGATTTAGCTGAATTCTGAGGATTGACATAGAGATTTTGTAACAGGACTGTTTGTGAGAATGTTGGCTTGTTGTGAATACGAGAACATCTGTCCCCATGTCGACATGCTCCTATCTTGAAATAGAATGAACAATTTACTCTGGAAACAAAAGAATATTATACATACAATAACAATTTCATTTATAATATATTATACCCTGTTGCATATTACATTATACACTACTCCCTTACAGTATTTCAGCATAGATAAAATTTCATAGACATATTTTCATGTGGTATAGGTATTATGTTAGATACATAGTAACAGTTACTTGACTGCCTCATTAGTCATGTTGGTTGCAAGTGTGACTGCTGAATGGAAGGTCCTGGGTTCGATGCCCGGGTTGGGCACTATTAAATTTTCTAATTTAGATTTTCTAGTAGTGGCTCAGAGTCTAGATATGTATCCGGTATATGGCAATAGGCTCACCACCTATTCCATTGTTGGACTTAAAAGTAACTGGTGAAACCTGGGAGTGTTCTACATTCCTCTGCCTACCTCTTCGGGGATTACAGGTGTGATGTAACTTTTTTTTACATAGTTACTATTTGGACTGCCTCATTGCATTGAGTCATTTACATGAGTGAATACTCATGATCAAGACTTCCTGCTTCAATCTCTAGATTGGGAAACATTGGGTTTCTCTAATGTGAAAATCTGTATAATCACACAGTCTTACTTTGTACCGAGTGTTTAGTAACAGGCTCAAACCCTACTCCATAGGTCATATAATAACTGGGGAAACATGAGAGTAATACACTTCTCTTTGCAACGATTGGGGAATGTACAGGTGTAATGAAATGTTTCATATTCAATATCAGTTAAGGGAAGTAACATAATAAGGGACACTGCATGTTTAATGTGACCAGTTCATAAGCTGGTACACATACACATATACATAAACTATAGGTTGCGTAGACCAAATTTCCAAAATTAGAACTCAAAAGTCATACATATCAGACTATATATCAAGACAATTCAGTTGAAAAACAGGATACAGTAACATGAGTTAATTAATATGTAATGAAAATAGGGTGAATAAATATCAAGTCACAATAAAAATCATATTTATATTCAATGTAAGAATTCTGACAAATGGTGCTCAAATTATAAATACATAACCATATCAGGAAACCATATCAAAAACTTAGGGTACAACTTATAAACCATCAAGGCATCACAAGATACCTCATAAATCACATGTCCTGGGAATATAAGACGGTTGGCAACTCTAATATACTATTATTTGTTTGTTAGTTGGCTTGCTACCTCATATATCCTAATTGTATTTAGTAACTGTTTCAAACAACTAAAATTGTCCTTTATAAACACAATTCAGTTCAGCCAGTATTCTAGCTAACCGTCTTCTACTACGATGCCCCATCAAGTAGGCAATAATTAAATTCGTAGTAAATATACCATTGACAAACAATAAATGACCCGGGATTTTACTGACATTTTATAATGGCCAAGCGTCAAATAATTCTAACCTACCATTACAAAATATGAAAATAAAATTAAATATCAAAATGAGGCATTCGACGAAAGATCGATAAATTATTTAAAAAGCAAACTTACTTATCCTTCTCTGTACCAAAAATAGCAGCTAAATACTCTGCCATTGTAACACACCGTCACCCTTGGAAGACTGTTACCGGGAAACTGAACTGAAAACTGATGTTAATGTGTAAAAAATAAATATGGTACTAATTTTTTTTGACAAACGATAGATGTGACGAACATACCACTAATAATGAAAACAATTAACTCATTTCACCATACTAAAGCCATGTTTGCTTACCACTACGGCGCTAATCTATTCATAAAGTAGCGATGGCGATGAGCCATTTCTTCTGCCATTTGTTATTATACCATAGACAAAAACAACAGATTAAATAGATGTAATTTATTCGATTAAATACTATTTTGAATATATACATTTAAACAATTTTAAACTTGATCGACTTTCCAAGCTTGTGTTACAATCGTGCCGTTAGATATACGTAATTTAAGCGATTTAATGATTATTAATTAAGCTGCTCACATGTTGATTTTTTGGGATTAATTCTAAATTCTAATATTTGCGATTTAAAATTATCTTAATAAAAGCAATCATCCTGTTCTTATACTTTTGAATATTAATTTCCTTCTCTTTTTAAAGAGTATTTAAGTAAAGTCCTTAAATCTTTTTTTTAAATGCTTAACAAAAATAAACTTATAATAACTATGCAATATAATTTTATTTACATTACAAAACATCGAATTAAAAAAAAAGTAGAAAAAAAATGAATAAATTACTAAAGGCAGGAGTAGGCATGACGATTCATTTGAAAAAAATCGATCTCTGATTAAATTTGAATCGATCATACTATAATCGATTCTTGATTAAATCGAGCATTAAAAGCACGAATTTTTCAAGCATGCCTTATTTAGACACAGAGCATTATTGATGATAATTTTCTGTTAATACAAGTAATGTAGGAATCGTATGAGACCAATCAGGCAGTCTGTCTGTAGTCTAACCTGAATAAGTCAGTCATAAAAATTAAATTAATCAAATTGTAAGTTTATACATTTCGATTAATCGATTTCAGATCGACATACCTAGGCAGAAGCTTGTTTCAACTGTTACGTATCTACTTGTTACTCGATTTTTATTCCAACTATTTCTTTTGATTAGGAATAAACTATCTTTTGAATTTTGCATCAACATGCCATTTTTTACTGGGGATAACTCCCAAAGAGGTATTAATTATAATATTTATATAAGTAGCCTAGATTTTATTGCACAGACATATTATGAAAACTTTTTTCCATAGACAAGGCACATTGTTTATTTTTGGTATATTACAACTACAATACAAAGTAAACGAAAACTAAAAACTTATGAAAATAAAGATTATAGGTTATATAATAATATTGACTGCCTCTTTGGTCGTGTTGGTTGCAAGTGCGACTGCCGAACGGGAGGTCCTGGGTTCGAATCCCGGGTCGAGCGCTACAAAAATTTTCTAGTAGTGGCTCGGAGTCTGGATATGTGCCTGGCAATAGGCTGACCACCTACTCCATCGTGCGACTTAAAAGTAACTGGTGAAATGTGGGAGTGTTCTACACTCCTCTGCCTACCTCTTCGGGGATTACAGGCGTGAAG